>VNJY01007057.1:0-16281 GCA_008042715.1 Drosophila bocki | reverse complement strand
TGAACTAGAAAAAGGTTCAAGAGATATAACGTCTTTTTCAACGAGCAATGGCTCATATCGCTTCACGCGATTACCTTTCGGATTAAAAATTGCTCCAAATTCGTTTCAGAGAATGATGACTATTGCATTCTCTGGATTAGAACCTTCTCAAGCATTCCTTTACATGGATGACTTAATAGTAATAGGTTGTTCCGAAAAACATATGCTTAAGAACTTAACAGATGTTTTTGAGAAATGCAGGAAATACAACCTAAAGTTACATCCAGAAAAATGTTCATTTTTAATGCATGAAGTGACTTTTCTAGGTCATAAATGCACAGATAAAAGAATACTTCCAGATGACAAGAAATATGACGTCATCAAGAATTACCCAGTCCCGCACGACGCGGACAGTGCTAGACGTTTCGTCACGTTCTGTAACTATTACAGACGTCTTATAAAAAATTTCGCCGACTATTCACGGCACATAACAAGATTATGTAAAATGAATGTTCCTTTTAAATGGACAGATGATTGTGAAGATGCATTTCAGTATCTAAAAACAAAACTTATGGAACCTACCTTGTTACAATATCCAGATTTCACAAAAGAATTTTGCATAATAACAGATGCAAGTAAGCAAGCATGTGGAGCGGTTTTAACTCAAAACCATAATGGTCTCCAACTTCCCATTGCATACGCATCAAGAGCATTCACTAAAGGTGAAAGTTACAAGTGTACTACTGAGCAGGAATTATCTGCAATTCATTGGGCAATATTACATTTTCGACAGTATATTTATGGAAAACATTTCGTAATTAAAACGGATCACAGACCCCTTACATATTTATTTTCAATGACTAATCCAAGCTCTAAACTTACACGTATGAGGCTCGAACTAGAAGAATACGACTTTACAGTCGAGTATTTAAAGGGAAAAGATAATTACGTAGCTGATGCGTTATCAAGAATAACCATCAAAGAACTACAAAAAATAACTGCATCTATAAATAAAGTCACTACGAGATTTCAAAGTAGACAAAAATTCCGCGCGGAACAACAAGAAAAAGAATTGCCTATGCAATCTCTGAATAAAGCTTCTAAGCTCAACGTGTACGACGTCATAAACAATGATGAAGTACGTAAAGTAGTGACCTTGCATATAAAAGATATGTTGTGTTTATTTAAACATGGCAAGAAAATTATTGCAAGATATGAAGTTAGCGATTTATATACTAATGGAGTTATCGACTTTGGTCAATTTTTCCAAAGGCTTGAAATGCAAGCCGGTATACATAATATCAGCCAACTCAAAGTGGCACCGTGGGAAAATATTTTTGATAAAATATCAATAGATAATTTTAAATTAATGGGCAATAAGATACTTAAAACATTAAGAGTAGCGCTACTCAACCCGGTGACCCTAGTATCAAATGATACAGATAAAGAAGCAATTTTGTCTACGCTACATGATGATCCAATACAAGGAGTTCACACAGGCATTACAAAAACCTTGGCCAAGGTCCAGAGACACTACTACTAGAAAAATATGTCCAAAGACATAAAAGAGTACATAAGAAAATGTCAAAAATGCCAAAAAGCTAAAATAACCAAGCATACAAAGACTCCTTTAACAATTACAGACACCCCAATAAATGCTTTCGACAGAGTGATAGTGGATACCATCGGACCACTACCAAGAAAATGGTAACGAGTATGCAGTCACTTTAATATGTGATCTAAATAAGTATTTAGTTGCAATACCTATGCCGAATAAAAATGCCAATACTGTCGCTAAGGCAATATTTGAATCTTTTATCCTGAAGTACGGTCCAATGAAGACGTTTATTACGGACATGGGAACAGAATATAAGAATTCAATTATAGACGATTTGTGCAAATATTTAAATATTGAAAACATTACATCTACAGCACACCACCACCAGACAGTTGGAACTATAGAAAGAAGTCATAGAACTTCCAATGAGTACATACGATCTTACCTATCGGTTGATAAAACTGATTGGGACGTATGGCTTCAATATTTTGTCTTTTGTTTTAACACGACCCCCTCTATGGCACATACTTATTGTTCATATGAGTTAGTATTCGGTAAAACAAGTAATTTACCGAAACATTTTAATAGCATAGATATCGTAGAAGCACTATATAATATAGATGACTATGCTGAGAGTAAGTATAGATTAGAATTAGCTTATAAAAGAGCTAGAGTTATGTTAGAAGCAAATAAGAATAGAAATAAACTACTATACGATCATAAAGTAAGGGATATAGATATATCAGTAGGTGACCAAGTTTTACTAAAAAACGAGACAGGTCATAAGTTAGATACTAAATACACAGGTCCGTATGTAGTAACGGAAATAGGATATAGAGGTAACATAGTAATAACAAATAATAAACTTAAGAAACAAACAGTTCATAAGGATAGACTAAAAATCTTTATTTCATTAATTGCACTTAGTATGGCCATACATAGATAAAAACACATACATTAATACACATATTCTTTTAATAATTTCATTTTCTTTGATTCTAATAACACAATACACAAAAAAAAAAATAATAATAATAAATAAATAAAACAAACCAAAAAAAAAAAAAAAAAAAAAACCAAAAAAAAAAAAAAAAAAGTCCAGACAAATAAAAGTGTATTAATTAGAACTTTTATTATAAAAATAACTTCACTATGTTACGTTATTTTTCAAAAGGAGGGAGATGTAGTATGCACATATATTGAATACCCACTGTACCAAGAGTACTCAAAGGGTACGCACTGTAACACTTTGTTGCAGTGTTTACATATATCAATGTCCCGGTCATAAACCTTAGTGGCCGAAATATGAACCGATCGCTAAGGCTTAGCCCGCCCACAGAAAGTGCTAGCGTCGGCATAATTGTAACAAACGGCCAGCATATGCAAGTTATCCAACCCGATATCCCGGCCGCCTTACCCATTTAATAAACAATTTTGTTTATAAACAATTCTTCCTTCTTGCATAAACAGAAGCTCACAGAAGCTCTTTTTAATTAACGTCGCGCGGTCCTTCCACGATAAACAAAGCTGAGTCCAGCTAATGATAACACAAATATCCGCCGAACTAAGATATTGAAGATTAATCGGTTTAATTAAATTTCGTAAATCAAGATGACAAATTGCATCACCCAATTGTCCGATTCTCTTGAATCGAACTCTTTAAACAGATCCCTAATTCTCTTAAGCAGAGGTTTGCTTACAGACAAATTACACTGGCTCCAGCAGTCGGTTTTTGGCACGGTATTCGATCGGTTCAAAACAGAAGTTAAGCAGTAGAATAAAAATAAAAATTAAGGAAGTTTAAATAAAAATAAAAAATTATTTTTTTAAATAATTCACATCGAACATATTTAATTTGCATACCCCTCACGCCTCCACTTGAGAGCGCATAGCTAATGTACATAAGTACATTCCTCTATACATAACTATATATCTACACAGCCGTCTCTCTGCCGCCGCCTGCGAGCAGCGCAGCTACGAGACTTAGCCTAAATTAAAACTTAAGGAATATTGTTAAAACGAGAGACGATCCAATCGCTGGAACGGCACAATTGCTGCTCCCATTAACACCCAAATAAATCCAAGAATAAATGCAAACTAATAAAGGAAGACTATTCATTGAACTTATGAATCATGGAGCAAATTGGAACGACAAATATAATTATATTTCATGGCGACCGAATAATTATATTTCAACATATCCACAGCCCATGGAATTAGCACATGCCCACTTATAAGTAAACACACAATATGTTATAATCATTATACCCTATGATACCCTACTTGCACTTTACCCACGTTCAGTTTAGTTTCAGATTCGAAACTAATCGGTCGGTGTTCTTCAACAAAAATATATTCGGTTAAAAATAAAGTAAATTTTTAATTCTACGAATTGATGAAGACATTTAAGTATATATTAGTTATGATACTTTGCATTCGTTCAACGTATAACTATACATTCCATGCTACCCTACAATTGTCCAGTCAATACCAGATTGCAATAGGAATCCTAAGTCTAAGGCTAACGGAATAAACCCAAAAACACAGGATGTAATAAACATTTATTGCCCAAGCCCTCACTCAATTGTCACGTTCCCACGTTCAAAGCTCAATTTGAGACTCGAAATCCAACGGTCGGTGATCTTCAATACTACAATATACAAATCTTTGTAACATTCGGTTACAAATTGTTCAGACAATTAACTTTATAATAGTTTCCACTTCTTCAACGTATAGCTAATACATTCCATGCTATCCTACAATTGTCCAGTCAATACCAGATAGCAATAGGACTCCTAAATCCAAGACCAATGAAATAATCCCAAAGTCCGACACAGGATCTAACACAAAACTCCCTACAAGTAGACTAAACATTTATGGCCTATCCCCATCAAAGTTTAAAGTTCAGTTTGAGACTCAAAACTAATCAGTCGGTGTTGTTTACAACTAGTATACAAATATTGTAATAATCTAACTAAATAAATAATACATTTTTTAACTTACGAATTCTACAAGTATTTAGTTATATCTATATTCATACAAGTATGAGCTCTATCTTTGGCTAGATTCAAACTGGCAATGTGGTCCTCTTCTTAAATAAAAGTAATTTAATTTAATTGAATTTAAAATATAACATATGTACATTTTCCAGCAGTTATTTAGCTTACCGTTTTCAAGTCAAGGAATGTAACTTTCACCTTTTAAAGCACACTTCACAGTAAGTTCAAATCGATAATTAAGCTGGAAAGTTATCTTCTCCTCCCGTGGGAACTGCAGTTATCCTCGACAAACTTTGTCCGCTTCTCAAATTTAGAATTATAATTTAATAAGTGGTGCTGGCTCTGCGAAGGGTGATTCAGCTCCGCTGGGTTGCTCATCGGCAGCTGCCTAATTAGCCGTGGGCTAATATTTTTCCAGTTGGCCAACGCACTCTAATTGAACCTTTCAAGTGCTTGGACTAGTGGCACGGCAAGTCATGGCTTCCAGGAACCGTTGTTATAATTACAATTAAAACGATATCAACAGACTTCAATTTGTGGAGTTAATGTTCAGCCAAGTTGAGTCTGAAAATATTTATTTATGAAAATCAGTATAGTTTTTTAAGGAGCAATTCTTTTTATTGGATTTTTTATATTGCACTTAAATGTAATGTAAATAAATTGTTAAAAATAAAGGATATTGATATTTATACAAAACAAAAAACAGAAAACTAATGGATAATTTTTCAAAAATAAATATATCAATTCAAAAAACCATTTTAAAAAAATATGTATAATTATAAGAAATAACAAAATTGTAGGTGGTGATATTTACCTTGGTTTACGATTCCAGATCTACATATAATCAGAAGAATAAGGAAGGTATCGATGTGGAATCCGTTTTTGTTTTTTTTACCAACTCTGTCTTGAATCCACTTTCTGAATTGCGAGACGGTCTATGTAGTCAAAAACATGCATACACACAAAAATATAAATATTTCCTTTTGATACAAGTAATATAAACTATGCATAAAATAATATGTATTACCTGAATCCAAAATTAAATCAAAGGCAGCACTCTAAATTCTCTCAGAACATTTAAGATTGCTCAATATTTGCTCGAGACCGAGTCTTGATCGCCATATCATATAGACTCGAAATTACTCGGTCGGTGTTCTTCACAAATAGAATAAAACGATTGTAACTATTCAGTCAAAAAGAAATAATAAAATAAAATAGAATAAAATAATTCCAAAATGCTCGAAAATAAATTCAGGGAGAACTAAAATCCGTGAAGAGCCAAATCCAATTCGGCCGGAGAAAAAAAATTCGGTGGATAAACTGAAATCCCAATTGGTCAATAACCAAATTTTGTGATTAACCAAAGCAAAAATTGATCAGATATAAACTGCAAATAATAACAAGAAAATAAGTGCCCTTGAAGTTTGGAATTGGGTCACTAAAACCGGATATATATATTTTGGTTGTTAGAGACAGGATCAAATTTCAAAAATATATTTTTACCCTTGCAGGGTATTATAATTTCAGGCAGAAGTTTGCAACGTAGTGAAGGAGACCTTTCCGACCCTATAAAGTATATAACAGCCGAATCGAACTAGCCATGTCCGTCCGTCCGTCCGTCCGTCTATCCGTTTCTACGCAAACTAGTCCCTCAGTTTTAAAGCTATCTGAATGAAACTTTGCATATATTTTTCTATATACTCTCGCTGCTATATACATATGTCGGAACGGGCCGGATCGGACGACTATATCATATAGCTGCCATACAAATGTTCGATAAATATTTAGAAAAAAAATTATAACTTGGCTGTTTTTCAATATTTTTGCATCATTTTAGAGATATAGCCATTGTATAATATTTTTTAAAAATTTCGGTTTTAATTTTATAAAAGCTGGATGACTATATCTAATAGCTGCAATAGGAACGATCGGGAAAATAGAAAAAAATTGTAACTTCGTTGTTTTTCAACGTATTTTCATCTACTTTGAGATATGAGCTTTTTTTTATTATTTTAGAATTTTGGTATAAATTTCATAAAAATCGGACAACTATATCATATAGCTGCCATATAAGCGATCGGTAGATGTAGAGAAAATGTAAAGCTGGGAATGTAAAACTGTAACTGTCAAACTGTAAACATAATAAGTATAGGTAAAATTTAATGAAACTCTGTTTTGTGTGTGTTTTCAGCATTTAAATCTATAATAAAACATCAAAACCAATCTGCAAGGGTATACAAACTTCGGCGTGCCGAAGTTAGCTTCCTTTCTTGTTTTATTATAAATTATAATACTGAAAACACACACAAAACAGAGTTTCATTACATTTTACCTATTATTATTACTTATTATGTTTACAGTTTGACAGTTACAGTTTTACATTCCCAGCTTTACATTTTCTCTACATTTACCGATCGTTTATATGGCAGCTATATGATATAGTTGTCCGATTTTCATAAAATTTTTACCAAAATTCTGAAATAATAAAAAAAGCTTATATCTAAAAGTAGATAAGAATATGTTGAAAAACAACGAGGTTATATTTTTTTTCCTATTCATTTGCCGATCGTTCCTATGGCAGCTATAAAATATAGTCGTCCGATTTTCATAAAATTTTTACCAAAATTCTGAAATAATATAAAATGGCTATGTCTCAAAAATGATACAAAAATATTGAAAAACAGCCAAGTTATAATTTTTTTTCTAAAAATTTATCGAACATTTGTATGGGAGCTATATGATATAGTCGTCCGATCCGGCCCGTTCCGACACATATAGCAGTGAGAGTATATAGAAGACTATATGCAAAGTTTCATTCAGATAGCTTTAAAACTGAGGGACTAGTTTGCGTAGAAACAGACAGACGGACAGACAGACAGACGGACAGACGGACAGACGGACAGACGGACATGGCTAGATCGACTCGGCTGTTGATGCTGATCAAGAATATATATACTTTATAGGGTCGAAAACGTCTCCTTCACTGCGTTGCAAACTTCTGACTGAAATTATAATACCCTGCAAGGGTATAAATATCAAAACCATTCTGCAAGGGTATACAAACTTCGGTGTTCCGAAGTTAGCTTCCTTTCTTGTTTTTCTAAAAATTTGTCGATCATTTGTATATATGTATGATATAGTCGTCCGATCCGACCCTTTCCGACATATATGGCAGTGAGAGTATTCAGAAGACTATCTGCTAAGTTTTATTCAGATTTAAAACTGAGGCACTAGTTTGCGTAGAAACGGACAGTTGGACAGATGGACAGTTGGAAAGGTCTCCTTCACTGCGTCGCAAACTTCTGACTGAATTTATAATATCCTGCAAGGGTCTAATAATGATTAGTGATGATCTTTATTTATTTTTTTTCTCAAAACAAAACTCAACTGTAAGTCACGGATTCCGTGTTAGGCTTTTCGCCAATATTATTTCATATTTTTGAGCGCAAAGCTTCCCAACAATACCTATGTTTATGATTATTGATGCATTGCAATAGGAAAAAGATTTGTTAATCAGTAACTAAATGGAGCAGGTGTAAATATAAAATCTTTATGCATAGTTCGGTTTAAACATACAAATACATAAATCCCGGAATATATGGACATCAACTTATATTTCACCAAGTTTTTTGTGTTATAATTCGTTTCCGACCAAATTGGATTTTGAAATGTTCACTGTTCTTACCGAATTTATTTCCGAACGAATGGCATTTTATTTGTTCACAGAATTTAATTCTTACCTGATGGGATTCACAGAATTATTTCTGACCGAATTTTGTTTTTATGTTCTCTTTGAAACTCTACATTCATTCACCGATAAAGATAACTAGTCATTAAATATATATCCTTAAATTAATCTGTACCGTGTTAAAAAAAGACTTTTTAAAGATCAGTTTACATGATTCAAAAATATATTTAATTTTTGACTGAATAAAGGATTTATTTTGCTGTAAAGAACTGAATAGTTCTGAGTCTCAAACTGAACTGAATTATTTGGCGATCAAGGCGATCTGTCCATAGCTTTCCAAATATTGAGTGAACTTTAAATGTTGGGAGAATTTAGAGAGAGCTTTTGAGTGATTCATTGAGCTGTCTTTGACTTACCCTTGGATTCAAATGCACTCGCTCTCGGATACAAGGGCTTTATGATTTTACGATCTTGTTATTGAAATCTTAGATATATGTTTTTGAGTTTTCGGGTTTGAACTTCGGACTTGAAGTGGGAACGTGACAATCTGACGGGAGCCTGGACTATAAATATTTAGTCTACTTGTCTGGAGTTTCATGTTACTTTCAGTGGCGGAGTTTGGGTATTTCCGTTGGCCTTGGCTTTAGGATTCCTATTGCAATCTGGTAGTGACTGTTGCTGTGTGGATGTGTCTGATTTACAAATGTGGGGGTAGCATAGGGAGTATTGGTGATGTGGTGCACAATTGTAGGGTGTCGTAGGGTGTATGTAGGCATGTACTAAGTCCGTAGGAATGTGGACATGTCATTTAAATATATATGTACATTATCGATATTGTTTTATTCTCTAGATATATATATGTATTGGTTCGATACGTACAATGTCGCTAATATGTATATTTATACATACACAAATAAAAAATATACACATACATAAAAAATACATTTTTGATATCGCAAAAAAAAAGTATCTAAACATTTTATTTATTTTATTTTTCTTTTCGATATATTTATCATCTTTTCAGATATATAAAATAAAGGAAAAAACAAAAATATTTATTGTTATGATGAATTTAACTCGAGGTTTAAACTTTAAATGTATTAAACTGTTCAATATTTTGTCGCGACAAATGTCGTAATATGAAATCAGACTTTTTCTCTAAATAGATGTATTTTTTACTGAGCAGGGTATTAGAAGTTCTCCACTATCGTGGTTGATGATCCACTAGTTATTAATTTTAAGAAAATATGTCATGACAACATAATATTTATTACTATAAATTGCATTGTGAATATATTTAAATTTTATCGAAAAAAATCGGAATATTAAATAACTACCAAATGTTCTATTCAAATGGGCAAAATTTTCATTTTAAATTATGTTACTTATTGGAATTATTATTATTATATTTTGATTTTTATTTTTGTTAAATAACAATAATATAATAAGTAAATAAGACGTTCTTTTTTAATGTTTATTATATGAGTTATTGGGGTTTTAGAGCGAATGACTTGGGTGGGAATATAAGAAAATAACAAACAATTGGTATGTAATTATATGTTTTATTTCGAGTTTGAAGGAACAGATAATGTCCAAAGGATAATATATTTTTGTTATATGTATTTAGCTTTAGTTTGTTTAACAATTTGTTGTCTCTATGAATTCCTTTCCTTGAGGGCAATTTTAATATAAAATTTTTTTTATAAAAAAAGTAAAGAAATTCTCTCCATTTAAAACATTAGGTTTTAGGTACTGCATTGTTAGTCGGCTGTGAAGCTTGAGCTCCTTGGTTTGGATTTGCTGGCTTCTTGTTTTTGTATTTTTGCTTATTGGGGTTCTGGGGATTCTGGGGATTCTGTGGATTTGGATTGTTGTTTTGATTAGAGTTCTGACGATTTTGCGGATTCTTATACGGACGATTCTGCTGATTGGGACGTGCATATTGAGTTGGATGCTGAGCAGGCGGTTTCTGCTGCTGAGGAATGTGTTGATTCGGATTTTGAAGATTGGGTTTCTGTTCGGCGTCGTTCGGATTCTGGTTGTTCTTGTTCTGGAAGTTCTGCTGAGTCTTTTGTACCCATTTCGGTTTCACTGAATTGGGCGGACCAGTTGGACCATATCCTCCTGCTCCAATCGGCTGATATGGATACTGCTGGTTAACAGATGAACCTGCGGCATACATATTGAATCCCTGCTGCGGGAAATTTTGTGGATTCCAATTCGGATTTGGCGGAAAGCGGGGACCATTCCAGGGGGCTCGGGGTCCATGTTGGCCAGGCATTCGGTGCTGATTTGGATTGCGAGCTCGGTAATTTGGCCTATTGAGTTGAGGTGCCGGATTCAAGGAGTTAATGTTAAGGGGAGGCGTATTCCGGAACGGATTATTGGGATTAAGCTGGTTCATCATGTTGACCGGAGGTCCGAACATTAAATTGTCGTTGCCACTTCCGTGCTGGATTTGTACCCGGAAGTTTTGAGTAGGAGTTCCCTTGGTTTCCGGCTCAGCCTTTAGTAGTGGCTTGGGCTGGGCAGTGCCAGTCGCTACATCGTCCAATTTCACCACCGAGTGGTCAGCGTCACTAAGCTTTGCCCCATCCAACAATCGCACTATGTTCTCCATTTTTTTCTTCTGCTCGCGCTCTCCCTCTTTGCGCTGCCAGTGCTGGTACAGATGCGCCTTCAGATCCAGCAACAAGTCGGTGGAAAACTCGCACTGGTTGCAGGTGAGCGTCCTTTGGTTCCTCAGCTCGTTGTACTTCTCTTCCGAGATGGATTCAATGGAGCCCTGCAGGCTCAGCAGCATGTGCACCATTTGAAAGGGCATGAAGAGCTCCGTGTGGAAGCTATTCCAGTGACGAGGCCGCTTCATGGCCATAGAGTAGAAGTCGTCCGAGAGAACGTGCAGATTGAGGCGATTCCAGAAGGTGTGCACCTTGAAACCGATGCGAAAGTTGCGCGACTCCAGGTGATCCTGCTGCTCGATGATCTGGTTGGCCAGCTCCATCATGTGATCCAGCAAGGGCAGGTGCTCCTCCGTCAACTGAAGGCAATGCCGAACCATTAATAAAATGAAGAAGCACTCTACAATCACAAACCTGGGTTATATCCCTGAGCTCCTCCTTGGCCACCACCCGGAAGTGGTATTGCGATTTCGGAAAATCGGCCTTGATAACAACCGCTCGATCGGTTTCGATGAGGAAGTTCCTCTTATCCTTCAGCTTGCGCTTCAGTTCATCGCGAAAGTATGCCTTCTGGTCTACCTCCTGCTTCTCCATTTTATCACCTGCTTGAATTATCGAGGAATCACCGAAATTGACGGAGGAAAGCTCTGAGTCATCTGTCAGTCGAGAACTGGAAGAGATTCTCAGCTGAAAGAACTGGAACTAGTACCTACTAGTGGTTCGCTCTGGATCTTGGAGGTGCTGCAGTAGATGTTCCTTGAGTGTTGGCACGTTTTTGCCCACGAATTCGCACTGGTTGCAAATCAGCGGCTTATTCAGCAGTTCGTCTCTTAGCGACTTTGGCAGGCGTGAAAAGCAGTTTTCCTTCTCCAGCAGAGCGAAGAGTTCTACGAGGAATAAACAATAAAAATTAATTAAAAAAAAGCAATAAGGAATGATTTAATTTAGCTTAAAATGTTCATTCGGTTCTGAATTTTTTGAGTTTCTACCAAGCAAGAACTCAATATTCTCTAAGGCAAATGTAAGGATGTAAATCGAGAGGAAGAGTATGATAAAATATATATCAAGAAAAGTAGCTCGTTCAATATAGAAAATATTGTGAATCTAAGTGTATCGAAATTTGAAATATGAAATATATTGCCAACTTATAAATATCGGTATTATCTTATGATCAAATGTTATTTAAGGGGCTATAGTATTAACTATTATATATAAAATATCTTTTATAATTATTTCAAACAGAATGGGTTAAACGAAATGTAGGCTCTTCTCTTGCAGAATTCGATATATAAATCAGAAATTATAGTTATCATCCTTCAAAATTATCGACAAAATTATATATCGACTATGCGATAAATATTGATATAATGTCGGTATAGTGTATTATCTGTCATTCGTAGCCTAAGGAATTTTATTATCGTCCTAGTTAACGTTCTATTGAAATAACTCCTTGGAATTCACCAGGGTTTTCTTACTTTCGTAGGGCACAAATAACTCCGTGTTGAAAGAATTCCAGTGCTTCTTTGTCTTCAGGGTTGGCGATACAAAGTCCGTGGAGATGACATGCAAGTGAAGCCTCTGCATGCTAGGCTCCGCATGGAACCCCACCTGGAAGTCCGTCCAGCGGGCTCCCTTTACCTCAACCACGTTCCTGGCCAACAGATGCAGCTCCTCCAGCAGAGGCAGATGACTTCGATTCAGCTAAAAAATGTGTAATGACTATTAAATGGATTTTGGGGGTATAACTACTATTTCACCTGGAAAATGCTGGGAATATCGGCCAACGGGAGCACCAAATAGTGGTGCTGCGCCTTGGGATACTTGTCCGCGATGACCACGCCGAGTTCCGATGAAATAATCAAGTTGTTAGGATTTAAAATTTCCTTTATCAGACCGCTTGACCAAGACATAACAAGCTAATGTTAAATTATGTTTTTTAGTTGATTAAATTGAATTTATTTTGGCAATTTAATTTCACAACAAAAAGGAAAACAAAAGAATAACAAAAATAACAGCTGGTGAACCAGAGCAGACCAGTGTTGGTTAACACTGAAACTCTGATAGAGATGGCATAGATAACCCGCAGGAGTGAGCATATCAGCTATAAGTGCCCATGAAAAGGATACAACATCAGGATACAGTTTCAGGTTGAAGAAACTTGCTGAAATTCCAGATTTTAAACTGCAATTTGTAAAGAATTATGTCTGCATCTAGTTCCTAGTTCCTAGTTTTCTGGGCTTCGACTTTTGCCCACTGTACCTGGTTTATTTTTGGTATTTTTTAGCCGCTCGCGGTGCGGTCACACTGTTGTTTACCTCGACGCACGCCGAACGAATTTCCAAATTACGTGATAATTGCACTTAAAAGCTGACATAAACAAGCTCCAGCATGGACATTAAGCCCGTGCTGCAGCCCCTGCCGCGGCCTCGCGCCAACGCGGAGCCGCTGCACATCCAGCGACTGGAGGCGGCCCTCAACATGCGCCCCTTCATGGACATGACCAAGAGGGCCCTGCGGAGACCGCTGAGTAGCAACGAGGACAGCGCCGAGGAGAGGGAGGTGAAACGGGAACCGGAGACAGAGGACTCCGACGACCTCTCCACGGTGGGCGTGGTCAAGCAGAGGCGGTCCGGCAGGAGCAAACATCGTCTGCTGGGCAGCAAGGAAGGTGAGTGGCTGCCGGAAGCAAGTAAGGACTTTAGCTAACCTTCAAGACTTCAGAACGACAGAGTGTGAAGGCCCAGCTATATAACTTCAACGACCTGACCAGCGATCGGGAGTGGCTATACGATCTCCTGCTGAGCGACACGGAAAGCGATGACCCCACCATCACGGAGGATGAGTATGTGCACCAGCTCTTGAGGGAGCACATAAGGGAGCAGCGTCAGCGGAAGAACTACTACAAAAAGGCCACGGTGAGTGAAGGAAATGTTAACAAAACAAAATTTAAACTCTGCTCTTACTCTTACGTAGAATTCCCAGTACGCTTACTACGGCAGTGGCCTTCTGTCCAACCACGATGTCTTCGCCGAGCGCCAGCAGGCCACCGCTGGAGTGCGCAAGCGACGGCGCCGCACCAAGCAGGAGATTCTCATGGCCCGTTTGGCCGAGGCGCAGGCTGGTCCCAAGGCACCCAAGCAACGAAAGAGGGGACGCAAGAAGCGGAATACCATCGGATCCCCGGAGTCCGGGGAGGTGCCACCCTCCGAGCTGGGAAAATACACCTTTGGTGACACGCTGCCCACCAACGATGACGAAGACGAGGACGGCGGCGAGGTGGATTACAAGCGAGAGCTGGCGAGCTTGGCTCTCGACTACCCGGAAGAGGAGGAAATCGAGGAGGAGGTGGACGTGGTCGGCGGCGCCGAGGGTCAGGTGACCAAAGTCAGGCGAAAGCGAAAGAATCCCGCTGCCTTGGCCGCCCGCCGTCGCCGCATCTGGCAGATTATGTCAAAGAAGGAGACTGGCCGCCTGCAGCGCATCAAGAGTAACAATCACAAGGAGATGCTGGCCAATTGCAAGCGGGTGGCTGGAATGTGTGCCAAGGTAGTGCGACAGCGCGCCCTCAACTCCCAGCGGATCATGAAGGAGACCGTGTGGCGGGCCAAGCGCCTCACCAGGGAGATGCTCGCCTACTGGAAGCGCTATGAGCGCGTGGAGCGGGACCAGCGGCGAAAGCAGGAGCGCGAGGCGGAGGAGCAGCGCAAGCAGGACGTGGAGCTCATTGAGGTGAAGCGCCAGCAGCGCAAGCTCAACTTCCTGATCACCCAAACTGAGTTGTACGCTCACTTCATGTCCAAGAAACTGGGCCAGGGCAGCGAGGAGGATCAGCTGAGGATTCTCAGCCAGCTGGACGAGGAAACCAATGCCCGCCTGGCGGGGCAGGATGACTATGACGCTGGGGAAATGAAGCTGCTGGCCCAGGAGCACGCGGAGGCGGCCATGCAGAGGGATCTGGACAAGACCCGAGCATTCGACGTGTTTGTAAAAAAAGAGGAGGAGGAGGAGGACGAAGACGAGCAGGAAGACTTGCCAGATTCAAAGCCAGAAGCCCGGCCGGAGATGAAGGATCTACCGCAACCAAAGATGTTCAAGGGAACCCTCAAGGGCTACCAGATCAAGGGAATGACCTGGCTAGCCAACATCTACGACCAGGGCATCAGCGGCATCCTGGCAGACGAAATGGGTCTGGGCAAGACAGTCCAGTCGATCGCATTCCTGTGCCACATAGCCGAGCACTACGGGGTGTGGGGACCTTTCCTAGTGATCTCCCCCGCCTCCACGCTCCACAACTGGCAGCAGGAAATGTCCAGATTCGTGCCCGATTTCAATGTGGTCCCCTACTGGGGATCCCCCGGCGAGCGGAAGATCCTCCGACAGTTCTGGGACCAAAAGCACTTGCACACCCGCGACGCCAGCTTCCATGTGGTGATCACCTCCTACCAGCTGGTGGTCAGCGACTACAAGTACTTCAACCGCATCAAGTGGCAGTACATGGTCTTGGACGAGGCGCAGGCCATCAAGAGCGCCGCCTCGCAGCGGTGGAAGCTGCTCCTGGGCTTCAGCTGTCGCAATCGGCTGCTCCTCAGCGGCACTCCCATCCAGAACAGCATGGCGGAGCTGTGGGCTCTTCTCCACTTCATTATGCCCACCCTGTTCGATTCCCACGACGAGTTCAACGAGTGGTTCTCCAAGGACATTGAATCGCATGCGGAGAACAAAACGGGCATTGATGAGAAGCAAATCTCCAGACTCCACATGATACTTAAACCCTTCATGCTGCGGCGCATTAAAAAGGATGTGGAGAACGAACTGTCCGACAAGATCGAGATCATGGTCTACTGTCCGCTGACCATTCGTCAAAAGCTGCTGTACCGGGCTCTGAAGCAAAAGATCAGGATCGAGGACCTCCTGCACCTGACCAGCGGCAGTTCCACTGCCACCTCGTCGTCCTCCTCGGCCTCGAACCTGATGAACCTGGTCATGCAGTTCCGCAAGGTGTGCAATCATCCGGAGCTCTTCGAACGGCGAGATGCCAGGAGCCCGTTCTTCATGCGCTGTGCGGAGTATACGATGCCCAGATTGGTTTACGAGAATGGATTGCTTCACAGATCGTTGCCAAGTCGACGGCACCTGCTCTACAATAGGTGAGTATCTTTGTACATATTCTTGATCAGCATTAAGGGGTTATCCGGGTTTTGAAATTTCAAAAAATGCATTTTTTTCAAACTTTTTTATATAATAGTACAAAGTGTCAGGAATGCACAGTGGTTGCGCCCATAGGCCAAAAATAAAAAAATTTATTACAACAAAAATGTACGAAAAGTAAACAGATCGTCTCTTAAATATCCAAACTTCTTTGTGGCATACCAGATT
>VNJY01007054.1:0-62172 GCA_008042715.1 Drosophila bocki | reverse complement strand
CTAAAATCAAATTTGCCAAAGGATTTATAGTTTCATTGAAGTAGATAATATGCTTCGAAAATATATATATTTGGGGGTACCTAATGAAATATAAAATGAGTATGTTTTTGGTATAAAACAAGTCTTAATCAAGATTGAAATATATAAATAAATATTTATTTTCAATCAATTCATAGGTAATATGAAGATAATAATTATATAACCGTTTTACAGCCAACTGCGGGTAGCTCCCAACTCCCAAGTAATATTTCCTAAAGGGTATGCTTAAGCTAGCGAATGCCTCCCAAGCCTGCTTGGAGTGTCACTTCCGCATTCCACACAAATCAATCCCAGACCTGTTCATTGTCCGGGACTTATCCACACTTGACCGGATTCCAGACAACCGTCCCAGTGTCCAGTAAATGAGCAATTTACGGGGACTACCCCGCACCCAAAGTGTGAGTGTAATTACAATGCAAAATGTGCAGAAGGAGAAGGCGGAGTAGGAGTCCAAGTGGAATGCATCTAGGGGGAATTCAGTCATGGCTGTTTAATAACCTTAAACAGATTTCCTGCTGTCTTAGTAATGCTTTTCACTTGTTTACATTGCAGCTTAAGGGATTGGGCCTCCAATTCAGTTTCCCCTTCACCACACACTGGCACACACACTCCGCACTCTCACCTGACGACCATGGGTTTATTCAATTTTGCAATTTTGCGTAAATGTAATTAAAATATCCTTTTGCCCTTTCTGGCAAAGGCGCCGAAATCTGTGTGTGTTTGTGTATGATTGTGGGTGCGAATGTTGGGTGGTTTTTGGGTCTGGCAAAAGGATGGTTTCCGGGCCTTCGGCCTGGTCAGTTGTCGGCTGCAGAGTGTGAGACTTTTCCTGGCATTAGCCAACCGCATACATGCAGCACTTGCTGTTAAGTACACCTCACAGACAGTTGTGGTTAACATAATAGCAGGGTTTTTAATATTTACAGGGGAAAAGTTAATTAAAATTATATTTTTTATGAATTATGTTATAAATTTTACGTAATTATAGTCTTAGGAATAGATTAAAAGATAATATTAAGAGCAAGATAATACTAAGAAGGAAAATTGTATCAACAATGTTCTATATATTTTATATGTTTAATTTATTTAATATTATTTATTATATACTAATATAAAATATTTAAAAAAAGTTATTTATTTTAAAAATTTATTGATTTCTCTACAAAATATAAGATTTTATAATAAATTTCCAAGAAATATAATTTTATTTATTTTTTTTTAGGCACTAAAGAAATCCCTTTAAGCATCTATCATTCCCAGCACCGCTGTACACTGTGAGAAATAAAAAAAGTGAAACTGGGAACGGGAATTTGGGAATGCAGACAGTCGCATTACACGCTCTTTTGCATATTGTGCAATGGGATAAGGTATGGCTCAAAGGAGTTGGGACCCGGAACGCGCTCTGCTTGTTTATTTGTTCATTTGTTCGCCTCGCTTCTCGCCTGGCTCTGCCTGCTGCTCCGCTGCTCTCCAATGACCTTTAACCCCGTTCTCTCTCTACACGGTGGCAACAGTGCAACAATCAAGGCACCCACAAGCTCCCGCTTACTGTCAAAAACACACGCAGCAACGCAACATCCCCGGCAAACAAACAAACAGACCAGCAAACAAACAACAAACCCATGGAGAAGGCCAGCTCAACGGTGCGGGCGATAACGGTAGCACAGTGGCCTAAAGAAGGTCAACAAGGGATTGGCTAAAACGATCATAAAACTGGCCTTATTTTTTGTTTATGTTTGGGTATTTGTAAGTAGATCAAAAAGGTTTAATTGTAAAGGTAAACAATCAAAAGAACTCCCTATTAGATAATCTACTAGAAAGTACAGAAATTAGGTAAGACATGGGGTCAAGTCTTGAGAAAAACCATAAAAATATAAATTATAAAAAGTACTTTAATTACAAAACCCTGCCAGCATAAATAATTAACCTTAAACCACTGTCAACCCGTCTGAAAAAGGTTTTTGCCAGCAGGCGCAGGACTGCAGCTTCTTGACAATGATAACAATGCGGCGAGGTCCTTTCCAGAGGCTGTGACACGAGCGGGCTGGACTGATGCAAGCTGACGGACGGGCAGGACTCGCAGGACTCTGGTGCAGCGTAGTGCTTTGGTGTGTAATTTAATTGAACGGACATAACGAGGCGCACAAGCACACACACACATATGTATATGGAGTGGGTTGTGGGGGTGGGTGGGTCGGGCTTGAGTCGAGTCAAGTTGAGTTGAGTTGAGTTCGTGTGGGGGACTAAAGAGGACTCTTTGCTTAATTGAAAGCAATTAAGTGGAAAATTGAAAACTTTGGCAGCCATAACGTTGACGTCTGACCGCCACTGACACACCGCATCCCCGCTGAAACCACCCACAAACCCCCAACAACAGACCATTATTCAGAAACACTTGGAGAAGTATTTATTACTTATATTAATGGTGAAGGTAGGGTTGAAGAAGGGAAGAGAGTTAAAGAGGGTTTATGGGTTAAGATTTTTGAGATTTAGAATTATAGAAATTATTAAAAATATAATAAAATATATGGTTATTAATTATTTATTAAATTAGTAAGTTGAAAATATTTTAAAATATTTTAAAATGATTTTATAATGATGTTGGGGATTATTTAAAGAAAAGAACAAAGTTGAAGAGGGTTTTTTGGGTAGAATATAATTTATAAAAATCTTATAAACTATGTTACCAATATTTATGTATTTAATTACTTTTTTTATTTAACTTAAAAGTTCAAAAATATATTTTAATGATCTAAAAACTCAATAGATTAATTAAATAAAACATTTAATTAATAAAATATCTTAAAATAGTCTTATTTATTTCTCTCTCTGTACCAACATGTACATTGCATTTGCATTTGATAACCCCGCCTACATTTCGGGGGCTGCGAGTGGCGAAAAAAATGTGCAGTCACGTACAACGTCGACTGAGGCTGAGGCAGCGGCCGTGGCAGAGACGCCATTTTGCGCTGCTACTGTCACTTTACATGCCACAACACACAATTGACAGCGCGGATATTTATGTAAATAATTTTTCATGTTGCTGGTCGGCAGCAGCAGCATCGCCAGCGACAACAAAAGTATGCACTTCTGTTGACGTGACCCGGGCGGTTGCAAAAAAAAAAAAAAAAATTGTTTTGCACTCTCCGAATAAACAAAAATAGGCGAAAAACCCGAGGAGGCCACACACAAGAGGGGGTTAAGGGTTGCGAGCGCCCATTCATCTATTTCTCACCCCCGCCGTTGTCTGCATAAAAGGATCCCATTGTCGTCGCGGTCCAGCCCACAAAATGGTTAAAGTGCAGCAGGCAATGGACTTTGTGAAAGGATCGAACCAGACCGATTTCCAGATGGGCTTAAAAAGAGTCCGGAAATATGGAAAAGCTGCACTTTTTTGTCGTTCTTGCCAATCAATGCATTACAATTATTTTATTAAAAACGCTATATCCGAGACAAATAAATAATAGGAAAGTTAAAAGTGTGGCAAAAAAAAAATAAAATAGGGTTTCAATGAATAAAAACTATTTAAAATAAAAATTCCAGGATAAACTATTAACAATAATTGATGTTGCGATATATGCAAGATAATAAATCGATATTCTATTTAATTTAATTTATTATTTATTTATTTTTAATATATTAAACTGTCCCAAGGAAGAGCCTTGGGATATTAAAAGCTATATTATTGCCGATTTATCATCTTAGAGATCTCTAAACTTTAATACCAATTTTATGTTATTTTCCAATTATTATCATTATTTTTCATTGACTGTTTAATAAAATCAATCAAATACATTTAAATTACTTGAAATTTAAAATTAAAGAACTTAAATTCACCTCAAAACCCATTTCCTGAAAGCCTTAAATAAACCATTAACCATTATCCTTTAAGACCCCTACCCATTCTTTGTCATTAAATACCTTTCATATTACAGAATTAACTTCATTTGACATTTACATTTTAAATCTGTTCCCCCACTCCACCCCCTGATGCCAATTTAGGACAAATCGATTGATGTCGGGAAGAGGAGAATACGGTTCCCATAATGCGCCACTAATTATAACACATTGCAAATGCAATTAATAGGCGCGACAATTAAAAGTAACGAGCCGAAGAAACCATTATGGGTTGCTCATTAATGATAATGCCATAAAGGGCCAGGAAAGTGGTAAATTTTCGAAACGCTTTCGAAACATTTGTCGCCAAATGGAGCTGCAAAGAGCGAATGCTTTTGCATCCTAAAACCAGGAAATATGCTTAAAACGTGGCCGGCGATTTGAACTCGTTCACTGAAACACAGGAATTTGCTCATTCCACACACACACCCACTCACATTGCACATATTTCCCAGCACAATATATTGTGGCACAGTTGACTGGACTAATTTGTCGGAAATGACGTTTTCGGTTTTAGCCAGCGGAAGTAAGGTTATGTATGCGAATTTTCACAGCGCCCATTTTCGGCAATTTTTGGGGCTTTCGGACGGCGTTTTTGGGGTTTGAGTGACACAGGAAATGCCGACCAAAAAGGTAATGGCAACGTTACAAAATATTTCAAGTCCTTGTGCGACACTCTTCCGTAATGACGCGCGCCTGCTAATTTAATTAATTTCCACCTGACCCCCACAAAAGTTTAGTCCTGCAGCAGCAGCAGGACCACCAAAAAGCCCAGCAATACACGTAATTGAAACATTCCTTGACCAGCGAAATAATAAAGGAGTCCCTGACAAAAAAATAACGGGAAAAAGTTACTTCTGCCCGCAATTATTTGGCACGTCTCTACTAATTAATTACGCCTTTTGGTTCCACGTTTCTTGGGCGGCACAGTTCGGTTCGGTTCGGTTCGGTTCCGTTTGGTTCCAAGTTTAAAATGTCCACGTTTAATTAAATATGGCCCGGGTGCGGCGGCTCTATAATTAATTTCGGCACTGCAATTTTGTTTAAACCAAAGAATGTGCGGCCCATGGAAAAAAATGTGTATGCCGCCAAGGAGCTGAAAACCGAAGCGAATTAGAGAAGGACATCTGCACGGATGGATCCTGCTGCTGCTCCCAGGGATACCATCCCACTCTATTACCAATTTGAAATTTACACCGAGCTAAATAATGTTTGAATTTAATTATTATAAATTATGGTGTTAATATCTGATCTATCCCAACACTTTTTTTCTCCAAAATTGTACTTGGAAATTTGTAAATCCTAAACTTACGATTAATTTTGGTAGACCTGCGGGGTTTTTTGGATGCCTTTCCGTTAATACTGTTACCAGTACCTTTTTATAATTTTTTAGATAAAATAAAACCTTATTTTACAATTATTTTTAAGCCTTAAGTTCTCTTATAAACAAAATTATACAATTATATTTTCTAAACAAAATTAGAAAAAATATGAATTTACGTTTGTATCTTTCCAATAAACTTATTTAAGACTCTTTTTTAATATTCCAATCAAGAGTTTAATCATTTATTTAACCACTCTGTTTATGTTTAAACAAAAATCCCTATAGTAAATCCTTATATTCTTTATTTTCAGTGCTGGATTCAAAGAAAGAATCAGAATCCAAACTGGAGCCTGAGTTGGTGGCCAGGGCATTAAAGTGTCAATATCCATTAGGCAGTCCTGATTGTTTAAGCTGCTTTACGCCAACTTCTTTTCTGCCTTTTCTTTTGCTTTCTCCTTACCCTTCTCCACCGGCACCCACTCCATCCTCTGTCCGGGTCCAAGTTTCTTGACACGCTCTCTCCGGCTCTTTTGTCTCCGGAGTCTTTTATTGCCTGCAAAGCCGGAGCACAATGACTCCTTCTCCGTTATTTGTTCTGGCTGCTGTTGGGCTCATTGTTTCAAATAAGAAATGACGCGAATTGGTTAGAGCGAAATGGTTAGAAATGCAAATTAGCGGGGAGATAAGAACATGGGGGAAGATGGTTGGGTGACTGGATGATGGTGGGTGGTGTCGAGGCAAATGGCCGAAATGATGCCATGGCAAAAACCCGAATGCCCTGTGGCCATAAGTCGGTCTAATATAAAGGAAAAGGACTATGACCTGTCATGGATGAAAGGAAAAAATACAGAATTATATTTTTAAGAAAAGGAGAGGCAGTAATTTATAGAAATTAAAGTCTAAATCGTTGAAATAATTGATAATTTTCCTATAAAAGGTATACAAGTTTCGTATAATTATGTGTCTCAAGGATTTTCAAGGTATGCAGTATTTCATAGCATTCTTTTTGACGCAATTTCTATAGATCCAAAATCTTCATATATTTTTATGATAATATAAAATCCTCTGAACCTTTAAATGATTATCCTCCAGTCATATAATCCTTCTCATACCCTTCCCAATCCATTTACTCCAATTTAGAAAGAAATAAGAAAAATTACCGCTGGCTAATCTTTGTCATCTGCTCCACCTGCCTCGCCCGATTTCCCAGATTTCTCCTTCAGGTAATTGCAAAAAAAAAAAGGTTAGCAAGGCGAGAAAAAGGATACAATGGCAACTAAAGAGTGCTTTAGTAACAGAGCAAGTCAGCTGCCGGGTCTTAAACTTAATTGGTAATTACACAAAGTCGCGGCATGTTCTTATACACCTACACACGCAATTATTTGTGACCCTGCATGGATTTCCAGGGTTCATCAGCCTGGGCCTCTGGGTTTTGGGTTCGGTTTTGCGTTTTTGGCTTCAATCAGTCAAGCGGCAAGCCATTTGGTGATTTATATTTAAGCGAAAACTTTTAACTCTAACCAAAATCCCCTGGGGATGTGCCCACAGGCTGCTATTATTCTTGCCTTTGGCGGAGGAGAGTAGGATGGGGGGCATTGGGGGTTGCAACCCCTTAAAAGCCAAGCGTGGGCTGTCGAAACTTGTGGTTCCTTTCAATTAACCTTTCATCTGTTTAACATGTATTATAAAATTAGACGCGGTCTCCTGGACCACAGCAGCAGCAGCAGCAGGAGCAATGGGTTAAGGGTGCCGAAGAATGGCGGACGGGATAGCTTTGGCCTTAATGTATGCGCAACCACAGCCCCAAGACATGACAACACTATTAAACATTATGCGCGGCCATTGGAAAGGGCGGGCCAAACGCCGCGGAGGTCGTAATTATCGGCGGGCCAACGTGACGTATGCGTAATGAATGGGGAAAAGTGGCCAGTTAATGAAGAATAAGGAAGGAAAAAAAATGCAGACAAATTAAAACTAAGAAAACTAATACAATTAAACCGTTAAAAGGTTATTTCAAGATATTTTAAGTCACTGAAATGGAATAATAATAATAATGAACTCAAAAAATGAAAAATGATGAATAAAACTTTACTTCCAAACTAAATATAATTTTTTTATAATATATTTATAAAATAAATCAATACTAACTAATATCCAGATCCAGATTAAAACGGCGCTTTCAATCGTGTGATTTACTTAATAGATTTTCAATTTTTAACAATGCAAAATTAACAAAAGGCTGCAATCTGATCATATGGAAAGATTAAACATATTTTCTTCTACAAGGTTTTTAGTATTCATTAATATTTAAGAAAAAATTATAAACATTTTTGGGAATTCCCCGATAAGTTCAAAATCTCTTCTAAAATCTTTAAATTTAACGGAAACACCGTTGACCACAGTTTTTCCTTAGTCTGGCAGCACTATAATATCACCAGCGAACAGCTGTTTCTGGCAAACCGCAACCATCTGGCAAGGCGCGCAGCACCACGTCACTTGCCGCCGCCAGAAAAAAACGATGTAATTTTTATTGTTTACGTTTAGAGTACGTCTTTTCGTGGGTTTTTCTGTGTTTAAAATGAAGTTCGCCGATGTGCTGCGACGTCTGGACGCGTATCCGCGGACCCTGGACGACTTCAGCGTGCGGACAGTGGGCGGCGCCGCAGGTGGGTGCTCCGAATTGATTTTGACAATAGGAAAATCCTAACAACCGGCTTTTCCCCCGACTTTTCAGTTACGATAATTAGCACCAGCATCATTAGCCTGCTCATCTTTCTCGAGTTCCTCAGCTACATACAGCCCACGTTGAATGAGGAGCTCTTCGTGGACACCACCCGTGGTCACAAGCTGCGCATCAATCTGGATGTAACGCTGCACAACCTGGCCTGCAATTACATCTCCCTGGATGCAATGGACTCCTCGGGAGACACACACCTGCGGGTGGATCACGATGTATTCAAGCACCGACTAGACCTCAATGGGGAGCCCCTGAAGGAGACGCCCATCAAGGAGATTGTGGCTGTCTCGCCGCCCAACAAGAACGTGACTTGTGGCAGCTGCTACGGGGCGGAGCACAATGCTACACAGTAAGGAACTGGATGATGTTCATCAACATCTGTATCCTTAATGTAATCCTCTTTCTCCAGCTGCTGCAACACCTGCGATGAGGTGCTCGACGCCTACCGACTGCGCAAGTGGAACGTGCAGGTGGACAAGATCGAGCAGTGCAAGGGAAAGTACAAGCGCAGCGATGAGGACGCTTTCAAGGAGGGCTGCCGCATCCAGGGCCACCTGGAGGTGAATCGCATGGCCGGCAGTTTTCACTTTGCCCCCGGCAAGAGCTTCTCCATCCGTCAGTTTCACATCCATGACTTCCAGTTTAGCAACGTTAAGCTCTCACATACCATCAATCACTTGTCCTTTGGCGAGAAGATCGAGTTTGCCAAAACCCACCCATTGGATGGACTACGCGTGGATGTGGCGGGTAAGTCAACACACGTAACTTGGCTTCGGTTAACATCTCTTATTATTGAAAATAACTTAGCGTAATTTAAACAAGATTGGAGTAAGGTTTAGATTGGGTTTTTTAGTAACTAATTGAAAATGCCGGCTGAAGGCGGATCAGCAGCGTATCCCAGTGCCAATGGCCATGAACGTGCCGAATGTACCGCCGCCCTGGACCATCACCTTGCCCACATTATTGATAAGCTCCCGGCCGCGCAGTCCGTATCTGTGAAGTTTCAGTTTCGGTTCATTAGTTAGTTGTTAGCCGGCATAAATTACATAATGACCTCTCCGCCTTGCGTCACGCCGGCGGAGTGTCACCTAGAAGAGCGAAGTCCAACACAACCTACCTGAGTGCGGAGAAGCCACCGAAGAGGGCTCCGCTGGCCATGCCCACGCAGAAACCAATAATAAAGCCCGTCTTCATCTTGTCAAAGCAGGTGGGTCCCTGCTGGGAGAACGAGCTCGAGGGCAGTGGCATCTTTCAGTTGTATCCTTTGTTTCCGCTTGCTCCTGTTCCGTCTGACTGGTCAGATGCTCCACCAAGCTTCACGCCTCGACTCGCGTCCGGATTAAAAGTAGATAATGCCGAAAAGTTCGTCAACTTTGGGAAATTTTCTATTTATTTTCCGGACTTGTCGAACGTCGCGTGTCGATGTGATCGGCTAGGGATGCGAGAACTTCGATGACAATATCGATAGTAATGACTTTATTTGAAAAGGCGATAGATAGATGTTATTTTTTGTACTAATATTTTTGGGAACTAAAAATAATATTTTAATTAAAAATTTTATTTTCATTTAAATTGTATTTTAATATATTATTAATAAATGATTATATCGTGTGTATAGTCCCTTGCAATCGGAGCTGCCACCTTGTTGTCCAACCCTGGGCCTTTGGTAGTGAAGTGCTTTAAATTTCCGACAGAGGGCGCTAAGCTCAGGCCCATTTAGCGGGCATTTTAAACTTTTTGTCTTAAATTGTTTTTTAATTAATATTTTATTTATTTTTTATGTTATTTCTTTCAGAATCCAAAAGTGAAATGTTTAATTACTATTTAAAAATTGTCCCCACACTGTACCAGCGGGGTGGCAGCGATGGCCAGCCCATTTACACAAATCAATTCTCGGTGACGCGCTATCGGAAGGATCTTTCGGATCGCGAACGAGGCATGCCAGGCATATTCTTCAGTTACGAGCTATCCCCACTCATGGTGAAATATGCCGAAAAGCGCAAGTCAGTAAAAAACACAAAAAATAAACCTATTTTGTATATTAAATTTTAATTTTTATTGATTTTATCCACAGCTCCTTTGGCCACTTTGCCACAAACTGTTGCTCCATCATTGGTGGCGTTTTCACGGTGGCCGGAATTCTGGCCGTGCTGCTAAACAACTCCTGGGAGGCCATTCAGCGCAAACTGGAGGTGGGCAAGCTCAGCTAACAACAATTTGAATCTCTCTTGCAGCTTTATAGCAGCTTTTACTTCTACATTCGACAAATCTCCAAATAAAAGTGCTTAATTTATAGGTAAAAGTAGAAAGCTTGCTTGGCTTAGGTGGTTCGATGTCCCACGGACAGAAATCCAGAGGTGTTGGAAAAGTATTTGGCATTGGCCTCGGTCTGGGAACGTTCAGCCGCCTGGGGATTTACGATTTCCAGGCCCTGCAGGGGTGTAAATGCCACACTCGAGGCTGTTCCGGAGATTTGCCGCTTGACTGTGGTGTTTCCTCCATAAACCTGTTGCTTTTGCAGGTTCTTGTGTAGGGTCTTGCTAATGCGCACCTTGG
Organism: Drosophila bocki; assembly: GCA_008042715.1. NCBI lineage: Eukaryota > Metazoa > Arthropoda > Insecta > Diptera > Drosophilidae > Drosophila > Drosophila bocki. The sequence goes on along the minus strand of VNJY01007054.1, from coordinate 51,619 downwards.
TCTTTTCATCCACCTGAGGCAAACGAATGCGTCCAGTGCCAGTCTTGCCAATTGTGCCCCGCGAGTAGCCCAAGTCTCCCTGATAGGCATCCTCCTCGATCTGGGGAAAGGGAATAAATTATTATTAAGGATTAAGGAAAATCTTAAACCACTTACATCGCCAAAATTCATGCGATTCGCCTGCTTGCGGAACTCTGTGAGGGCATAACGCTCCTTCATTTTGCGCACACGCTTGCCTCCTCGCTTCTTTTTGCTTCCTTCGATAGGCTTAGGCAGCGGCTTGATAAACTTCACGGGAGGAGGTTCCTGCAGCTTGTCCAGCTTCTTTTCAATATCCTCCTTGAACCGCAGTCCAATCTCCCCATGGACACTCTCATGACAAGCATCGACGCGGGCAGCCAGCACTGACTTGGCGGCCACCAAACGTGCTGCCTTGCGTCGCAAATCCGGAGCCGTGTCCTGGACAATCTGTGAGTAGTAAACATAACCCGTATGGGGCAGCATCTGTGTCTGTGAAAAGCCCGAAAGGGTCTTCTTTTGTGCACCCAACACCTGGACATTGCAGGCGGGCATTTTGGAGAGCTTGGAGAGGCCACCGGCGATGCCCAGAAGCTTGGCAGCTGTGGAGGCGCCGACAATCATTGAAAGATTAGGGGCTATAAAGGTCATGCGACTCTCCACATATTCGTAGATTTTGGACTTGAAGTTGTTCAGCTCAATGGCCATTTCGCAGGCCTCGTCGATCTTGGCCTTTTCTGCAGGCGTCAACATGGTTCTAAAAATAAAATGTATTTTAAAGGATTTAATTAAAAGATCTTCTTGAGCAGAACTCACCCCTGTGTAGTCGACGCTGTGACGGACACAATCATAATTGTGGCCTGCGTGAGTATAGCCTGCAGCTTCTCATTGTTCTTCACCTGATCCAGATCGTTGCCCAGCTCCTTGACCGCCAGCAAATACTCAATCTCACCTACAATCAGAGAGTCCAATTCAGGGAAGCGTTTCTGGTACTTCTCCTTGGCGAATTTGTGCACAATGGAGATCTCGTTATCAATGTCCACGGCAATGGCATTCGCATCTACGATGAGACAGTACTCGGGATCAGATTCCACAGAGCCCAGCATTTCTGCAGCTGTTCTCTGACGGCTGGCATAGTGCTCGATTTGCTGCAGAATATTCGTCAGGCGCTCTGAGTCGCGCAATTTGCAAAGTTCCCGCACTGATTGGACCGTGACGTCCACTTCCATCAGGTTGGGAGCCGGCTTGGATAGCTTCTCTGCCAAGAGCTGTGGGTGGAATGGGGGGAATCTCCAAGTGAAAAAGGCTAACCGGCAAGGTTTGTTTACTCCTTACGTTCTCCTCCTCGGCGTTAGCCATCTCCGCATCGTCCTCATCCTCTTCATTGTCGTCGTTGTCCTCTTCGAGGTCGGCCAGAAGTTCGTCTGCTAGCGACATTTTATTATATTTTAATCGATTTTTTGCTTAAATTTGTTAAATTGTAGAAAATGCAAACAGAAGATAGTGTGCTCGCAGGCTTTTTCATTTATAATGCTAAAAAGTTTGTATTTCCGCTTTCAAGGCACCTGGGCACACTAAAACGCTCAAGACAGAATGGCAGCGCTACCCCGGCCTTGCCAGACTGTCAACATCATGTTATTTTGTGCAGTGCATATAGGGCTTAACTTCTTGACAGCTGTTTTAAGAACCGTCTGGCAACGCCATCCATTCAGCTGCTTTTCGCGGGTTGACTTTCCACATCTGGCAGCCTGCACAGATTTTTGGCGCATATCTTGGCGTCTTTATCCTGATTTTGTGGACCCTTGGCTGTCATTTGGAGACCATAATCATGTCCAAGAAGCTGAACACAAGTGTGGGTGGAACGCCCACAAACACACTGTTTAATTACTTCAGCAAATCACCGGCTGTCGACAAGAAAAAGCTGACGCCCAGCGGAAAAGCCGATCCAGAGACCACCACCGAAAAGGAGAACCTCAAGAATGTACAACCGAAAGTGGAGAAACCAAAGGAGGTATCCAAGCCGGCGGCCAAGAGGAAGCTGCCCATGTCCGGAGATGAGCAGGAGACCAATGGCCAGCACAAGCGAAAGCGTATCATTCACCCCGAATCGGAGAGCGAGGAGGAAATGGAAGAGACCAAGTCCGAGGAGGACTTTTCCGAAGGTGCCTCCGATTACGAGCCGGATGCCAATGAAGCCAGCGACGACAGCGTCAGCAGCGGCGAGGAGGAAGTAGAGGAGCCCAGCGACATGGACACTTCCGTGGACAGTCCCGTGGTCAAGAAGTCGCGCAAGAAACCCAAAAACATTAATAATAATAATAATAACATAGAGCCATCTACCAAGAAGGTTAAGCTAGAGCTGGCCGAGGGATCCACCTTCCAGGAGAAGCTCAAGAACCTGCAGAGCAATGCCAAGAAGGATGCCGCCTACGATGATATAGTGACCAGCACCTCGAACCTGGACGAGCCTGTGATATGGCCACATCAGAAACTAGAGTTCCTGCAGCCCGACAAAATCAAGGACAAGGCGGGGCGAAGGCCAGATCATCCGGATTACGACGGCAGCACTTTGCATGTGCCGGAGAAGTTCCTCAACAGCCTGTCGCCGGGTGTACGCCAGTGGTGGGTCCTCAAGTCGGACAACTACGACTGTGTGCTGTTTTTTAAGGTGGGCAAGTTCTATGAGCTCTACCATGGCGATGCGGATGTGGGTGTCAATGAGCTGGGCTTCACCTATATGAGGGGGGAGTTTGCCCACTCGGGTTTTCCGGAGATATCCTTTGACAAGATGTCTACCATTCTGATAGACAGGGGATACAAGGTGAGTTCTTGAATTTATAATACTTTTCCTTCCTCTTTACTTCTTGATTTCTGGCAGGTGGCTCGCGTGGAGCAAACGGAAACTCCGGACATGATGACCGAACGCTGCAAGCGTATAAAAGCCACCAAATTCGACAAGGTGGTGGCCCGCGAGATATGTCAAATCACCAATCGCGGCACCCAGGTCTTTGGTTCCCAATGCCAAATTGGACCCAATCATCAGCCTAATTATATGCTGGCCCTGGTCGAGCAGGATGAGGGCACTTGGAGTCGCTATGGTGTGTGCTTCATAGACACCTCCATTGGGGATTTCCATTTAGGGGAGTTTGAGGATGACAAGAACTGTTCCCGCCTGCTGACGCTGCTCTCGCATCATATGCCAGTTTTGGTGAGCAAGATCCTTCCCAGAATTTTTAAACTTTAATGAAATTATCTTTTCCTTCAGCTCCTCAATGAGAAATCCTCTTTGAGTCAGCGTTCTCAGCAAATTGTGCGCACAGTTCTGGGTGGCATTCTCCGCGAGCAGCTGCCCAGCAATGGACCCCAAGGCTGCAATGCTGAGAAAACTCTCAAATTACTGGCAGAGCGCTATTATGCCGGCAAGGCTGATGGTTCTGAGGGCAACTGGCCGCTGGTCTTGCGCACCATGCAGTCGGATTTGGATCACTTGGGTCTCACGCCCAACGAGGACTACAAGCTGGCTCTGAAGGCTTTGGGTCAGTGCATCTTTTTCATACACAAATGCAAGCTGGAACCAAAGGTTTTGCCCATGGCGCGTTATCAGTTTTATGTGCCGCCCGATCAGTTGGCGGAAAAACAAGCTAACAAACCCTTGAACTCTACTTTGAGACGCTCCCACATGGTCTTGGATGCCACAACTTTGTCCAATCTTAGAATTATAGGCGAGGATCACTCTTTGCTCTCCACTTTGGACCATTGTTGCACCAAGTTTGGCAAGCGTCTGCTGCATCATTGGCTCTGTGCCCCCAGCTGCGATGCGGCTGTGATTGAAGAGCGTCAGCAGGCCATTGGGGAGCTTATAAGAATGTCCAGTGAGCTGCAGGAGATGCGAGCCCTGCTGGCTCCCATGCCGGATTTCGAGAGGAATCTGGCTCAGATTCACCTGTTTGGCAACAAGCAAATCAAGGATATGAATCATCCCGATTCCAGGGCCATTCTTTTCGAGGAGAAGCTTTACAACAAGCAAAAGCTGCGTGGCTTCATCAGCGTTTTGAACGGCTTCAATTCCCTGACCAAGCTCCCTCTGATTTTCCATCAATGCGAATCCCCTTTGCTAAAGAGAATTACCCAGCTTCCGCAATCTGGGGGAACATTTCCCGATCTTAGCAAGGAACTCAAGTATTTTGCCACCGCCTTTGATCACGAAGAAGCAGCCAAGACAGGAGTGATTGCTCCTCAAGCGGGAATGGATGCAGAGTACGACTCGGCCATGGATGCCATAGAGGTGATAGAGGGACGCCTCAAGACCTATCTGGTAGAGCAAGAGCGTCACTTTGGCTGTCGTGTCATTTACTTTGGTAGCGACAAGAAACGCTATCAGTTGGAGGTGCCCGAGACGCATGCCAATAAGGCCAATAAATCCTATTCCCTGGAGGGACAAACCAAAGGCAAGAAGCCTTCACGCCGCTACACCACCGCAGAGACGCGAGCCTTCCTCAAGGACATGCAGCAGGCGGAGGATACACGGAATATGGTTTTAAAAGATTTGGCACGTCGCCTTTTTGAAAAGTTCTCCAATCACTACGAACAGTGGAAGCAGTGCATCGATTGTGTGGCCAATTTAGATGTCCTGGGCTCCCTGGCGGAGTACGCAGGACAACAGATGACCATCTGTGTGCCAGAGCTGGTTTCTGGCGCGGAACAACAGTTTATACAGCTGGAGGAGGGCTATCATCCGTGTGTAAATGCCTCCACTTATATACCCAATGGCTTGGAGTTGGGCACGGAAAAGGAGGCGCCGCTGTCTTTACTCACAGGACCCAATATGGGTGGCAAGAGTACGCTGATGAGGGAGCTGGGATTGCTGGTTATCATGGCGCAAATTGTAAGGGTTTTTTTTAGTATTTCTAAATATATTTTTTATTAAAAATTCCCTTTTTTTCAGGGTGCACACATTCCCGCTGTCAGCTGCCGTCTCTCCTTGGTGGACAGAATCTTTACGCGCTTGGGCGCCCAGGATGACATCCTAGCTGGACACAGTACCTTCCTTGTGGAGCTCAATGAAACCTCGCTAATTCTCAAGCATGCCACCTGCCATTCTCTAGTTTTACTTGATGAACTAGGACGCGGCACAGCCACTTATGATGGCACTGCCATAGCCGCCTCTGTGGTCAACTTCCTGGCCAATCTCAAGTGTCGCACTTTGTTCTCCACGCACTACCACAATCTGATTGACTTTTTCCACAACGACAAAAGGATTACGCTGGGCCACATGGCCTGCATGGTGGAGAACGAGGACAATGCAGATCCCACCCAGGAAACGGTTACCTTCCTCTACAAATACACAGCTGGAGCCTGTCCCAAGTCTTATGGCTTCAATGCGGCCAAGCTGGCGGGCATGCCGCATGGCATCATCAAGAGAGCCTATGAGGTGGGTTGTCTTATTTAAATAACTTTTATATTTTTTGCTTAAATAAGGTTTACTTTTTTGCAGCTTTCCAAGAAAGTGGAAGCCATTGCTTTGCAGCGGAAAATTACAGCAAAAATTGTGGCTGCAGCAGCAGGAAAAGAGGAAACCAAAAAGGAAAAATTAAATGTTTTAAAGGATTTATTGCAGCAGCTGAAAATGTGTCATGTTTAAGAAATGGAAATTAAATGCCCCCTTTGAGGCTTTCTATAAAGGATATAATTTTTCAGTGAATTTCCTTTTATGTTGTCTAATTTTGTTATTTTTCATAAATCAGCCTTGGTGTCCTTTGAAGTATACATTGCTTTTAAGCTTATTTTCAGTATTTTCTTATATATTTTTTTGTCTATCTTAAGTTTTTTTTTGACATTCCCAATAAAAATTCAAATTACATTTTGCCTTTGTTTAATTCTTGTTTATTATAATTATTATTATGTTTTTGTATCACAGTAAAAATGAAAAGTTAAACAAGTTTCACAATCAAAATACACACACACAGATGATTTATTATTATAGCATAATACTTATAAAATAAATACACAAATACCCAGCAGACAAAAACTTTGTAAAAAATATTAAAAACGGAAGTTTTACGGATCTCCGGCGGACAAAACGTTAGGCTCAAGAACGGTAAGACAGTAAATTACCTGTCCTGGGGTTTGTGGCAGCAAAAGCTAACATTTTCGTGATCCGAATAAGATTTCAATTGCGGACCTTTTACGATATCATTATCGGGTATAGTCCTGAGAGTTCGCGATACTCGTCCGCTATTCATCCGTTTGCCCGTCCGTTTTTGAGCATTTAGCGAAACTAATGCGGAAAATCAAAATCTTTGTCCGACTTTAATATTTTTAGCGGACATTTTCGGATCCATCCGCACTAAGTCCGCTGTTTGTCTGCTGGGATATTGCTAACAAAAAAGTGTGTAAAAACATACACTTAAGCGTAAGTAACACGCCATTTATATGTATGATATTTTGTGACAAAATAGGAATGCAGTTTGTAATTTGTATTAGATCAGATATATATTTATATAATAGATGTTGGCTTGTGCGCGAATCCATTCTAGATTAAGTAGTTTAAGTCAACAGGCCGGGGAAACCGTTTCAAGTAGCTCTAACTACAGCTGCCAGGACTAGGTAGTAAAAATCATAAACTCAAAATAATAATTATAATAAAAAATAGTAATTATATTGCAGCTTACAAAAAAAACACTTACAAAAGATCTAGGCTATATAGCTGATGGCTCAGTTAAGCTATTTAATATCGAACTACTTGTAACTTGCTGCTTGCCTCTCATTTTTTGTATGCTCTATGTTGGACTTTGCGTTTAGTAATTAAACAACTATATATATGTATATAAATTATCGATCTATGTATATCATTTGTATATCCGTATATAATAACTATAGGCTAGGTTTCTAGGTTTCTCTTATGCGTCTCTGGTTTGGTATATTGTATATGTTACAACGATCTGCACGGGGATCTTCGTTAGTCTATGGGGCTAGTGTTTAAACGTTGCTCCTCCTTATCCTCCTCTTTGCTTTACTTACTAACTAACTACAAAAACATTTACGTTAAACTCCGGCTAAAACGAAGCGACTCTTTACACATGGTTAGTAAAGGGAGTGATGGGATGGGATGGGTTGTTTTTCCCTCTACAAAACAAAAACAATTCAGAAGCGAAAAGGGACTCACTGAATATGTGATGATGATGATGAAATGTGTGATCTACGCCATGCCCACAATCTGTATGGCCTCCTCAACTCGCACTCAGTCATCGCTGATTACATCCTTGCGCGCCTTAAAGTTCCGCCAAGAACCCGTTGTACACACGCCCGCTCCCCGCCACCAGTCATTGAGGTCACTGTACCATCGCGGTTTCCGCAACTGCTCCTCGTTGTGCAGGGTGGCACAGACGCGACACCAATAGTACGTATTGATGAACTCACCAGTGCCCTTCCACTTGAAGTACGAGTTGTACAGCTCATCGTCGCGATCGAGAATCCGCAGATATTCCGCCAGCTCCTTGGGCGAAGCAAACTCGTCCACATGGATATAGGAACGACGCGGTGCACTCACCTCGTAGTCCTCGGGTCGGGCGCCCATCACAATGGGCAGAACCCTACGGTTCAGGGCATTCACAAAGAACTTCTCCGTGATGTAGTCCTTGCAGTTGGAGTTCTCAAAAGCCAGGTAGAACTTGTAGTCGTTGTCGAGGATCTCGAAACACTTGTCCGCCGTGCTGCGGGAACACTTGAAGTTGCCACATGCCCCATAGATGTCAACCTGAAGGTGAAGTTTTTTAAATATAACTAAGGATTAAGTGACTCAAGGCTTTATTCCCACCTCTATGTGCTTTTGCAGCTCATGGGCATATCGGAGCCGGCCATTTCTGGCCCCACAGTTGGACACAAACCAGGCCACCTTCTTGGTCTTGTTGACCGCATAATTTTGATCCTGCTCTTGTTGTTGGACTTTGGTGTCGTAGTACTGCCACTTCTCATAAGGCGCCACAATGGTGCTGTCACGTCTAAAGAAAATTAAAACATAATTTATATATTAATTATCTAATTTATAATTTTTTTAAAAAACCCACCTATAGGTCGCCGTCCAATTGATAGCATCCGGCACCTTAACATTTTGCGTGTGATAAGGACACTCCAGGTAATACAGCATGCTGACCTGCTTGGAGTTGCTGGGCCTCCTTATGCCCGTGGGTATGTAGTGATCCTTGTACAGGATCATGTCGGCCGTGCTAACCAGATCCCGATTGGCAGTCAGTTCACAGGTGTCCACCGGACACTTGGCTTTTAGGAAGACATCACGACCCTTCTTCACATTCCAGGGGCCGAGGCCATTGAACAGCAGGATGGTCTTTAGCTTGCCGCTCTCCTTGATCTGTTCATAGTTGTGCGGCACGTACATCAGCTGATTGGTGATCCGATCGGAGTGAGGATCCTGATGGGGCAACAGTCGGGGAGCATGTCGCTTTCGGGCCTTGCGATTACTGTAGGTTTTGGCCGGTTTTGGATAGTATTCGCCATTCTTAAAGAACCAAGGCTTAGCCGGTGTTGCTTCCTGTTGCCTCTCCGCTTCGCTCTCCTCCAAATCCCCCCCATCCTGGAGTTCCGCCTGTTCTGGCTCTTCAACGAGATTGGCACTGCTTTCGGGCACCAGGGTGGCAGCTGCTGCTGGCGGCGGTGTGGTGCTAGTGGCCAGTGTATGCTCCTCATCCAGAGATTGCAGTTGATGCAGGTGCTGCTGTTGTGTGGTTATAAGGGCAGACCGGGGAGTCCGAGTCTTCCATATTTCGTGCTCTCTGGGGATGAGAAAAAAATAAGATAATTTGTAGTGTTTAATTAAATTCTATAAATTAATTATATATTATATTTCACATTTCTATGACTTAAAAAGGTGTAAACAGCGCTTTTTATTTTATTTTTATTTTTTTAAATTATATTATGATGCATTTTTTGTGAAAAACCTTTATTATTTCATTTAAAAAATTCTCTTGAAATATACTTTATACTTTTTTTTTTTAGTAAATTCACTTGAAATCAACTGAACCCATTTGAGGTAGGGCAATCTTTGCCCCTTGGGGCAGCATTTTGATAAGCGCTTTGTTAATATAATAGCAAATAAAACTATGCTTATGAGTAATACAAACAAACACAAATACAAATACTAACAAATATAAAGGTTTACACTTTGAAAAATAAATTGTTACCTTTAGAAAAAATAAAAACCTTATTGATCATATCATTTAACAACAAATAAAAGAACTGATATATTTTGTTAGGTGGCTGTATATATCTATATTATATTATAAAGAGAGCCTCTCCCTGATAAATGTGATAATAACTTATCAATTTTATACAAATTGCTGTGACAATGTGAAAAGTAAAGCACAAAATTTATGATTATATTTCAGATTGTTTGACTATGCGATTTGCGATATTTCGTATTGATTAAAGGCTATTGCTTTAGCTTATATTACCTATGTAAATATTCATATCCTAAAATAATCTGAAATTGTTAAGAAATATAGTTAAAATCAATTAATTAAATTTGTGCAATTTTAAAAATTGTTTAAAGGAAGTCGCCCCTATTAAGTAAAATATTGTTTAAAAAAGATATTATAGTTTTCTTTCTCCACTTTTTAATTGAAAAATCTTTAAAGAAGTAATTCCAGTCTAAACCAAATATTTTATATTTTAAGTTCATCATTATTATTATTCCTAGAAAAATACATAAATGTATTTCAACCTAATGATATATTTTAAAAATGGGACTATGGTTTAATCATGAGATTAGGCTCAACAATTTTAATAATTTAATTCATCATTATTAGTATTCCTAGAAATATATGTATTTCAAATCAATTCTATATATGAATGATGAGTTTGGTTTCAGCTTAAACCAAATATTTTATATTATCAATTCATTAATACTTTAATTCATTATTATTAGTATTCCTAGAAATGTACCTATATATTTCAACTTAATGTTATATTTAATGCTATGATGGTGTGACTTGTCATACTCACTTGATATTGAAACCGAATATGAGGAGGAGGGCGCAGATCAGTGTGAAATAAAAGTACTTCTTGAGGGATATTTTTGGACGTCGCATGGTGATCACACACTCTCTAAGCTACGGGTGTCTTCTTGGGGGGAATGCCAATAAACCACCAAACCACCGCCGACTTTAGCGTCTTCCACGTGGCGTTTCAGCTGGCGTTTGTCATGTTGCTGTGAGAAGAAGAATAAACAAACATTTTAATAATTTATAAATTCATAAAAATATTCGACAACTCGTACTCTCTATCTCTCTATCTGAACGATCCAGCACTAATTGCCCGTGTTAATTATCTTGGACCGATGATCGTCACTGCTTTTGGTTCTAGATTCTCTCTCACTCGATTCGTGTTGATCGCTTCGACTCTCTATGGAAACTGTGCTCGATATTGCAAGTATTTTTTTATAATTGCAAGCAATTCGAGGGGCGGGATCTTTTTAATATGTAAATTCCCCACAGTGAATTCAGAATTCTTGATAAATAAAAACCTAGGCCTTTTTTTGATAAGCCTTTCTGAATTTAGAGTAAGCTAGCACTTAGCAGGGATCGATATAATGATGATCTACATTATTTTCCAGTTGTTTCCCATTAGCCACGGCTGAACGAATGCATCGGATGGCATTAGTTCCAACTGGCGAGGCAGGGCGTGAAATGATTGTCCCAACTTGGAATTTGTTAAACCTACATATAGGAGACTCTCACTCTCTCCCACTCCAACGGTCAGAATTGGGAATTTCATATTTGCTCAGACCAAATATTGAAGCAGATGGCCGGGGCTGCTCTGGCTGGCTGACTGGCTGGCTTGCTGGCAGTCTCGCCCCGAGTGCTGTGCCACATCAACCAGCGGGGCGTATACGTAATAAAAAGGAACGGAGAGCCGAAAAGAATCAACTCAAGTGGCTGAACTGAAAAAAAGTGTGGGATTGAGAAGGGCTATAGACTAAGGCAATAGATAAAGTCAAAGCTGGCTACTATCAAGGATTTTTATGGCCTCTCCCGACTCGAAGGGGAGCCTAATTACAGGAGCAGCAGGCCCGGCAGGCGGGAAAAGTAAGGGTGCGGGTGCAGCCTCATTTGGGCCACATTCCGAGCTAATCCCCCAAAGCCCTACCCAAGTGTCCATCCATCCATCTATCACATGTCATTTATGGCACTATTTCATGCGTTTGAGGGGGGAGGGTTTCTGTGCATCATCCCGCCCGGCGGCTGCTGCAACATCATTTAGGGTCCTGGAGACTGGGGTCTGAGCTTTTCCGGACTACTTTGGTAACCATGCAAATAAGGAGGTGGTTGGTCCCTTCATCAGCCTTAAGTCGTCGCTGGCAAGCCTGGTGCACTCAGAGAAAATATATTAAATATTAAAGAAATTTTAAAACTCTCTTCATAAATCCGGTTAAAGAAGGTTTACGCTGAATATGGAAACTGGCGTCGCTTTCGAAGCCCCTTCTTGTTTTTTTATTTTTAGAAAACAAGCTTTCTCTATATTGATTATTTCCCCCAGTGTAACCCATTCTGTTCTTCATTGGGGTCTTCACTATCGCACTTTTGACGTTTTTGACAAGCAAACAGCAGGAGGCGCCAGGAATAAGGAGTGGGTATAGCGGACAAGCATGGATCCCTCGGCTCTTGCATGGGAAATGTAGTTAGAGTCATTCATTCATGTTGCAAAAGTAGGACTCCGATGAAGAGGGGACACCGACGACTACGACGACCGAGATGGGGATGGGTTTTTGTGGCGTGCGCAAACAGAACCACATGCAAAGACATCTAGTGGCCGGAAGGGTTGAGTTAAATTCATCGCTGGATAACGACCACAGCACTCCCTAGTTGCCATTGCAAGCAAGGATACCAAGTGGGACATTATACGAGTTTATTTGTCCACCTTTTCATTTCACTCTATTGATTATCACACGGTTTTATAAGTGAAACTCTATAACTATCAGTGACCTGTTTCCTGACTAAAAGCTCCTGCATAACTAACATATTTTTAAGGAGGTTATCTATAGTTAATACAATGATAATTAGCCACAGCTTGTGTTCATAAATCAGGTTGGTTTATCAGTAAAGTTAATTGGAAATAAAAGAACTGGGTCAATATGTTCGTTATGCATTATTTGTTTTCTATTCCAGTACGATAAGGATCTACCAAATGATTACTGAACTTTTCAGGAATGTTGAAAAATAACATTTATATTTATATTTATTTATTACAACCTTACTTTTAATAATAAGCTCTTTTTTTAATCCAAATTCATAATCCTTAGCTTCTAACAACGAATTTTAATTAAGATATTATATGATAATTAGAGCTGTCCTCGATTGGACAAGGCCATAATTAAGTCTTCAAATTACCACCGCAGGTTTTTTTTGTATCCCAGAATTTTCCCATTTTATCCCCCACATAATTGCTTTCCCTGGAAATTCCATGACGCACTCTTTTTCCTAACACTCGAATCGTGTCTTTAGCTTTCACTTCCTTAATTTATGTGTTTATATTTAGTTAGGTGCTGTGGCCTCTTGTCAAGGCACTTGATCTATGCCTTTAGTATGTCAATATGCCTATATATACAATATAGGGGCTCAAAGCACTCGGGAAAGTGTATAGTGTCTGAGGAGGTGGGAGGGAAGGTCGTTGAGAAGAGAGCTTGGGTTGTTTGGTTGCCTGACTTGCATGTATTGTTTTCCTTGAATATTCCACATGGACTTTTGGTTGGGGGGAAATGTCATTTCTTTGTTATCTTCACGCTGTCGCACTTGACTTTCTTGGCTACAATTTTATTATCCTGGCAGAAAGGAATGCCTTAACAATGTTGTATCGTTAAAAATTAAACAATATTACATAGTATTGGGCCTCAAATATTTTATTAAATTTGTTTTGCTTGGATATTTAGTGATTTCTGAAGGCAAAGGAAATTCAAATATCAAATATAAATCAGTTTTTAAACAATAAAGTTCAATCCTGCTAAGATTAATGTGATTTTTGTTGTACTCTACCCGAATATTATAAGCCTAGGTCTTTAGACCTACTTTGTACTCCTTTGTTTTCTTAGGATTCCCAACCCCTTTTGGAAGAAGTCACTCCCTGGTACTGCCCATATCTGTGCTACTTAGGTAGCTGTTCACTTATGGTCCCAATAATGGGTCCTAATAATAAATCGTTCATATTTTTAGGCCTTATATGATGAGTGGCATTTCCATATTTCCATTCCCTGTGTTCCCACATTTTTCCAACCCTCCACCCCCCACTTTTTACGCACGCAACGTCTGTCTGTGTGTCTGTCCCGTTACCGTTTTACCGCTATTATGCCTGTCCTCCTCTCACACGTGTGTCCTATGTGTCTTGGCTTCCTTGTTGGTCTTTTTTTTTGTGGCTTAATCAATAAAAATCGTGGCCCGTTACTCAAAAGTTGATGGGTTAAGTAGGCTTTTAACCCTCAAGAGTCGCGGTCAATAAACGGTTTGCAAACGTGATGCACTTACACAATGAAGTCTGTTGTTGTTGTTGTTTATTATTGTTGCACCCTCTTCCTTAGGCTCTTCTTCTTCTTCCAGTGGCTTTGCTAATTTGTACACATTTTGCAGCCTTTGTCATATTTGCACTTTTTCCAATTCGCCTAAAATCCTTGTTGTTTGCAATTAAATTCTTTTCTTTTTTACAATTATTTTTCCGAACACACACACGGTTTGTTGTAAGTAGTAACTGTTGTCCTTTGCCTTTTCACGTAACTTTTGCAACTGCGCCCAAAAATGGGAAATGTAAATGTGTTCCTTTTACTAGACAGCTGGGCACCCAAAAGGAGTGCGAGAGAGCGGCAGGATCAGAGAGAGAGCGACTATAAAGTGCCGTTATTTTTTGCTACAAGCAGCTGTTAAATTGTTAACATTTACTTTATTTGCATTTAATTGTGGGTTTTAACTTAAATTTAGTAAGGGCCTGAAGCTTGAATAAAATGTTGCAATAATTTTTAATAATATTAAGCACTTTGTGTTTGGCGGCATTTCTGCGCAAGTGCTGGGAGAGTGGGAAAGCGAGAGAGCGGCAAGAACAAGAGAAATGGCAAACAAACAAAAGCAGAGGCACACACAGCTGTCTTATCAACTCGCAGGGCGGTTTTTTGCCACCCCCTTTTTATTGATAGCTGTGGGCAGCCGTTATGCTTGGTTTGTGTCCAGGCTAAGTCGGATTTACACGCTCAACTTTCCACCAATATAATTTGTTGCATACTTTTGGGAACCAATTTAATTGATTTCGGCTTAAAATGTGGGAAAAATGTTCTTTTGCTTGCTAAAGTTAAAAAATATATTAAAATTAAATTATTATATTGCATTTGAAAATGATAGCTTACCTCTAAATATAAAAAACTATTTTTTGAAAGCACCAAAAAAAATATAATTAATATATTAAAGACCATAGTCCAGGATACACATATATTTTATTTTTGAAATCCCTAAAAAGAAAAGAAAATTAACATATTTAAGACCACAATCCAGGATACCCAATTATTTTAGCTTCTTTTCTGTAAAATACCACTTCATACATATGTACATACATTCAGATGAAATCTTCCCATCTCAATCTTCAGATGGAATCTTAATTCCACTTAAACCACTCGTAGTAATTGTTTAAAACTGGTAATGCTTTAAAAAAAAGTAAGTAGAAAACTTAAATTTATATGTCATTTATTATACAATCCATTTTAAAGTAGGTACATTAAGTCTTAAGTCTGAAAGTGTCAAATAAACATAAATTCTTTATGGAAAATAAGCTTTTAGTTTGAATCTGTATGGCGCTTACATATAATTAATTTCCATTATTATTTTTCATACCAAATAACCACCAAAAAGCCGCTTTTAATTCTTAGTTCTTATGCACAAATTACACACTCCATTTATTTTAAAAGGCCTTCGTTACTCTTCTGGTTTAGTCCCTGTCTTAAAAGGTCTCCTCAATTGGACGCCATTTATACATCAGCTTAAACAATATACCTTACATTCGCTTTCGTTTAAATATTCTTAGGAGCTAGACTTAGTACGGGATGTGGGGTAATGATCAAGCAGACAGACAAACAACGCTTCAGAGGATTGGGGTTCATATTTAAAATATACATGTACACAATAACTATAATGTTCCAAATTGTCTTAGCCTAGTCCCTAGCCTATGCATAATCCATAGAGCATTATCCAAGCGCTTGCTCCTAAGCGGAGCTAAAGGTCTCGTAGACGTTGGCCCCCAGCGTCTTTGTCTTCTCCGCGACAACGTAGAAGGTGAGCAGCTGGGTGGGCAGGTTATGGGGTCGGGCCGTGCTGTCAAAGCCCCGAGAGGTGATGCCGCTGATGATCGGAATGAGCTTGGCCAGTGCCATTAGCACCCGATTGATGTTCAGCAAGTTGTTGTTCTCCGACGCTGCTGCCGTCGAGGTCGTGGGATTGTCCAGGTTCTGGGAGCTAGTGCTGCTTCCTGGCTGATTAAACTTCAGCGGCTGTTGTTCCTGCTGCTTGGCCAACTCGCCCGGCGGCAGGTGCTGCAGCGTCTGGCCCATGGACTCGGCAATGGCGTCGCAGGCCAGCACAAAGCCCCGGCTCACGTTGTGCGAGCACACGCCGATGGCATCTTCGCTCTCCAGCAGGTCCAGCGTCTCGTTGTACATCTGCTGCAGCAGCGGCGAGTGGCTGGGGTTTTGACTGGGCAACAGATACTTGCTCATCCGTGAATTCGGATCCCGTCGCGTGTCCGCATTAATGGACATCTGAAGCGACCAGAACAGCTGCTCCATGTCGTTCAGCGAGAGCTGCTGGGTCAGCGGCATGGACTTTGTGACGGCAATCACCTGGGTGCGTATGTATCGCGCCAGATCCCGGATGCCCGACTCCGTGATAAAGTGCCGGATGAGCGAGAGATACTGCTGCTTCAGCTCGTCCGTGATCTGTTTCTGCTCCGTCATAATATCCCGGTAGATGTAGCCGCCCAGCAGGTTCAGTTGCACTCGCAGAGCGATCACCAGCATGGAGGAGGCGTACACGTAGGTGGCCAGCCGGGTAAACGACACAATCTTCATGTCCTCCCACAACTCCAGCTTGTTCTTTGGGTTTTGGCGCAACTGCTCGAGCAGCTCGTCCGTGCTGCACTCCCTCAGCACCGCCTGGCACATCTCCTCGCCCATTCCGAGTATCACCTGGTTGCAGGTCTTCTCCGTGGACTCAAAATGATGCATTCGCCGCGTCCGCTCAAAGAACTCGCGGGCCTGCTTTTCCTGGAACTCCACCAGGCGGCGCTGGGCGTACCTTGCCGCAAAGATGGTACCACCCACCAGCACGCCGGTCACGATGAACTTTCGCCGGTGGCGTGACAAGAAGTCCTGCAGCCGCGACAGCATGATGGCAACTGGACAGTGGTTTGTGGTTGACGCTTGGTGGTGGTGGTGGTGAAGGTGGAGTGCGTGTGTGAAAAGTGACAACTGCTCGTCGTGCCACTTGTCTTCCTTTCGCCGCTTCCGTTCTTCCGCCGGCGCACCCTGCTCGAGAGGTTAATAAATAGTTAATGTGCAAAGTTCACCTGTGTGCGTTCGCTCTGCCGGCGTCGCTGCCAGCGTAGCGCCTTAACTAAGCGGCGACCGCGAGATTAGATTAATCACAAATGCTCACCTAATTCCTCAGATTGGTTCCGGTTCGATACTGCTGCTTTTTGGAGTCTCGTTCGACAATGGCGCGTTGTTGGCGCATCTGCACGGATTTTGGTTTGGAATGTAGTGTATATCTTTGTTGTTGTCGAGTTACATTTTTTGAGCTGGGCGAAAATTGGGATTTGGGATTCGATAGTTTTGGCAGCGATAGCGATAGCACAGCTATCGATTCTAAGTAGGAAAGTGAACAATTCAAAGGTTTTATAGAAAAAACATATAAAAAAGATTTAAAAAACTTGTTGATTTGTAAATTTGTGTATCTCTTTCAGATTACTCAACCATTGACCCCCAAAAATGAGAAAAAAACGTTTAAATTCGTTTGATTGGCTTAGAAGTTTCATACAACTCAGCTTCTGTGTGTATGCTAAAAAAAACAGGCAAAATGACAAAAACAAACTTATGGTAATTTAGTCGTAATATTTGCGTGGGCGGGTTTGTTATGTCTTCGGATCGAAAGCTTATTATCGTCTCCGGATTTGGACCATTTGTGGGGCACGAATCCATCAACGCCAGCTGGGAGGCTGTGAAGCTCCTGCCGGAAATCTTAAGCTACAATGGCGTGGACTACGATCTGGAGAAGCGCCTGGTTCCCGTAGAGTACTCCGCCGTGGACGATGCTGTGACGGAGATATGGAGCCGCGAGCCATATGTAAGAATACCCCCACATCTCAATTGAACCGTAAATAGCCATCGTGATGATATCATTTTCTCCCCCTACAGCTGGTTATACACGTTGGCGTGTCGGGCGTCGCCAAGTGCGTTTATGTGGAGAAATTGGCGTATAACCACAAGTTCAGACGGCCGGACAACTCCGGCAATTATTTGCCCAACGGCAGCTGTGAACTCCAGCGTAATGGCCGCGCGAATGTATTGCGCTGTGGCCTTGATGTGGATAAGATTGTGGCGACCGTAAATGCAACATGCGACGAGTGTGTGGCTCCCGCTAATCCCAACAGCCCCCATAATTATAACCCAAAGACACAGAGCGCCACAAAGGCCTCCAAAAACGTAGGGGATTTCCTCTGCGGGTACATCTATCTAAAGTCTCTGGACATGGACACCAAGCGGAGTCTGTTCGTTCATGTGCCGCCCATAGACAGGCCTTTTAGTAGCGAGAAAACCTCAGAGATTCTTTTCAAAATAGTCGAACAATGCGTTCAACAGGTGGTCGCCTGTGAATGCAGCTCCTAATTACAGGTTTTAATTATTACAAAGGACTGTGCATTTTATCGTTGTCTCAATTTTCCGTGTTTTACAGTATTGAAGAGGGAATGATTTTAAAACTCAATAAAAGTACTCTTTTGAATACATATTTTAAAGAAAACAAAAGACGCATGTGTAGTGTTTAAACATTGTTTAAATATATTTAAACAGTTTGTTTCTGAGGTGAATAATATTATTTAAGCCATATGGTAGTACAATAAACAAAAGTTATTACAAATTCTGTTTTAGAAAAACCGAGTATTTTCTGAAGGATGTGAAAATTTCTTTTTTGTAGTATCCCTAAAAAAGGTTTTTTAGCAAAAATTCCATTTCTCTATTTTCTTTTATTTATCCCAATTTTTTAATTTAATTTAATTTATTTTTGTCATCATCAAAAAAAGGGGAATTTGTTGACAGAATTACTAAAAATATCGGCAAAGTATCGCGATAGTTAGTCGGTATTTTACACATTTTTATTAGTATTAATAATCATTTTTTTAACCATACACATTCTAAAACTATTTAATAAACACGAATTGTAAATCAAATTCTACTTTTTTAATAAGTTAACACGGTGTTGCCAATTGGGTGAACACCCACAGTGTGACCGCACGGTCACACTCAGCGTTGCCAATTTAGCTATTTTCCCACTATATCTGGCGTGTCTCAAAAACCTAAATGCGGGATATATTGTGAACTAGCGGGTAGCGGGAATTATAGCTATTTTCCAAGCAAAATTGGGGTAATTTTAGCTATTTAGCTATTTAGCATTTCTATGTTAACTAACATTTTGCTTTGAAATTCAGAGTGACCAAAAAATATCAAACAAAAATATCGCGATTTCGATATTTGGGCAAAAAATATCGTTATATTTAGGTTTTGAAACACGCCAGATATAGTGGGAAAATAGCTAAATTGGCAACGCTGAATACCATCCTCCCACAATTTTCGTATCTCGGTCACACTACTCATAAAATTTGCCCGACAACTCGCATCTCAATTCAGACAAATTTCATTTCGATTTTTACTTGTTACCGGGCAAGTTCAGCGCAGTCGATTCCAGTTCTTGATTCTGCTCCAGACACATAGTCGGCTACTTGGAAGACCCGCGATGAAATTCCTAATCTGTGCCCTGCTAGTGGCGGCGTCCTACGTGGCCGCCGCCTCCTCCGAGGAGGTCAAGGTGGAGGAGGGAGTGCTGGTGGCGACGGTGGACAACTTCAAGCAGTTGATTGCCGACAACGAATTCGTGCTGGTTGAGTTCTGTAAGTACAAAGTTGCAAAAGTTGCCAAAATTCGGCGAAATCCGCAATCTGAGGAAGCGCCGGCCGCTCTCTGCCTCTCGCTCGCTCTCGCTGATTCATGCTTCCTTGTTTAGCGGCTACGTGGTCTTTCGCGGCGTCAGAGAAAATCTGTCTGCGTGGCAGTCGTAAGCTGCGGGGGGAAAATCCGGCTAAGGCAGAGCAAGTACGCCGTGTTTGGCGATATAAGCAAAAACTAATTGAAACAATTGTTTTCCGTGTGAGACATATTGACATTTGTTTGGACGATTTTCGTCAAATTTATCGTTTGTTTAACCGTTTTTATCTCCCTCTCGCATCGATGAGAGCGGAGAGCGTGCTCTCTGGTGTGGCGTGCAAGTGCCGTCTCTGTTGCACACCTGTGGGAGCCGTGTGTATTAGAAAGAAAGAGGTAGCTCCAGTGGTAATTGTTGTTATTGCCGCAGCCATAAACCTGCTATAAATTCGAAATGCCAAAGGAGACACAAACTTGTGCGCAGTAAGCATTAATATTCTTATTGTCGACTCCCGCCTCCATATGCTTCACTTTTATCAGTAATTCTAGTTTTTGTTCTAACTCTAACCCTGGGCGTGGCCACATCCGCTTCACCAATCTCGGGGAGAATGAATCTCTCGCTGTTAGTTGAAACAAAAAGAACAAAAGCCGTCGGGCAACTCTTCTTCCCTCTTTCTCTTACGAATCTAGGTTAGCCAAAGCAAACCACTTTTTATTTGCCATTTGCTTTCTATTCTGATTCCTATTCCTCGTCGGATTCAGATTCTGACACGGCGGATTCTAATGCTTACTCCAAATCTGGTTTCGGTCCCTTTTCCACGGCGGCGCGGCAGCGTGGAAAGTTCATTCAACTCTTTTCCTCTGCGCGTGCCTAACGGTGCCGCCGCCAGTGCTGCTCACGAGAAACAGATTTTTTTTGGCGTTTAAATCGCTAAGTTTGAAAATTAATTTTTTTAATTAATTTATTTTTTTAATTTAGTAAAAATAGTTATTTGGATGATTTTAAAATATAAATAATTAAAGGCAGTTTTTTTAAAGGAAGCCAAAATAATATAATGAAACTATATTTTTTAAGTAAAACTTTATTTTTTAAAAATATAAAATTATTTTGTTAATAGGATATTTGTTATTATTAGACTTTAACAAAGTTATTTCACACTATGCCTAAGAAAATCCACTCAAATAGTGGCTTTTGTAGCTAGAAATCTTCAATGAATTTCACTGTTGTTTCCCCCAATGAGCACAAAATCTGAAGCCCTTTCTTATCTCGCAAGTGAAAACCCACTTGAAAGATAATCGAAGAAAATATTGATACAAAAAAAGTCCCCCATATCGGGCTTCATTCAGCCTTAAATCAACAGATAAGCTTGCCATCTCTGGGTGCTAACAAGTATGGTGGCCCTTGGGGCTCTTTGTTTATGCCAGCGTTTCTCTTTTATTTGTTTAATTAAATTTTTGCACTTTTCGCTGGCGTTGGTGTTGCCTCGCCGTGTACACGGAGGTGACAACGTCAGCTAAGTCGATAATTGCCTGCTCATCCGCGGCGTAGCACAATGCTTATCTCCCGTAGTTGTAGTCCCAAGAAGCGGAACCAATGCCAGGGCCACGTCAGAAGCTGGCGATAAGCTGAAGACGGAGACGTTGTCAAGCTCGGGGGGCATTATGTCATCTGCCGGCGATTCCAAGTATTCATTCGTGTGCGTGGATGCGTGCCAAATTGCAGTCGTGGCTCCGAAGGAGCCAGCTCCTCTGCTGCTGCTGCTGCACTTGGGACAATGTGGGTACGACACGTGGATTTTGCATAACGCCAAGAGAATATGGCATACTGAGAGGGGGGCCTTGCTCCAGATTCGTGGCAAATCTAGCGCAGATAATTGTTGGTCTAAATTTAGAATTTCACACTCGGTTAGAGGGGTACAAATAAATAATGCTGGCGATTTAATAAATATTCTATGCAGTTGTAAACA
The DNA here is from genome assembly GCA_008042715.1 of Drosophila bocki. Taxonomy (NCBI): domain Eukaryota; kingdom Metazoa; phylum Arthropoda; class Insecta; order Diptera; family Drosophilidae; genus Drosophila; species Drosophila bocki. The sequence continues at coordinate 30,406 of VNJY01007054.1, read as the reverse complement.
AGAGGTTTATATACATATTATGACATCTATTAGAATGAATCAGTTCATTTATATACATATCTTTATTCCATTTAATAGCACTTGGCAATTATTTGTAATTAAAACAATAATAACAGTTCAAGTAACCAGAAGCTAAAGACTTTAGACTGTAAAAATGGGGTAAAGATATTTTTAATTATTCAGCCTCATTTGTAATTTAATTTTTTTTCAACATTTTGTTTTCCTTTATAAATTGTTTTTAATAATACTTAAGTCTAAGGATTAAATCAAGAAATCAGTAATGCAGCCCCAGAGAAACTTCCCAATTAGACATTAATTCAGAAACTACCATTAACCCATTTTCACCTAGTGCAAATATGTAAATAAATTTCAGCAAATGTGTTTTAATTAGCAAATGTTAATTTTCCAGTTTTTATAAAACCTGTTTAATTCTAGTAAAAGTAGTTTTATGAAGTCAATTTGCATTTCCAAAAACTTTGAATATAATTAAAAACATTGCTTGTGCAGTATTGATAATTTCAAATAAGTCAAGTTCCGGGAAATCATTTCCAAAATTCGGAATAAATTAGGTTATTAAAATATTCTGTGAAATATTGATAATTAAAATCTAGTTCTTGACTATCAGCTTAGCAAGCTTGACAATTAAATGGGAAGCATTTAAGAATGTTTTTTATAAATAGTTCTTATGAGCATAACATATACGTGTAGGTCACACAACAAATATAGGGATATAAATAAGTAAATATAAATCGTTAGCTTTAATAATTCCCCTTAAATTTTTAGAACACAATTAAGTTCCCTTTCATCTCCAGACTAAATTCTAATTTCAATTTCCTTTCTTAAATTCTTCCAGATGCCCCATGGTGCGGACACTGCAAGGCTCTGGCTCCCGAATACGCCAAGGCTGCCCAACAGCTGGCCGAGAAGGATTCGCCCATCAAGCTGGCCAAGGTCGATGCCACCGTTGAGGGTGAGCTCGCCGAGCAGTATGCTGTCCGCGGCTATCCCACTCTGAAGTTCTTCCGCAGCGGTGCTCCCGTGGAGTACAGCGGTGGTCGCCAGGCCGCTGACATTATTGCCTGGGTGAACAAGAAGACCGGACCTCCGGCCAAGGATCTGACCAACGTTGCTGATGCCGAGCAGTTCCTTAAGGACAACGAGATCGCCATCATTGGATTCTTCAAGGATACCGAGTCGGAGGAGGCCAAGATCTTCACCAAGGCCGCCAACGCCCTGGACTCGTTCGTCTTTGGTGTGAGCAGCAATGCCGACGTGATTGCCAAGTACGAGGCCAGCGATAACGGAGTGATCCTGTTCAAGCCCTTCGATGACAAGAAGTCCGTGTTCGAGGGTGAGCTGACCGAGGAGAGCCTGAAGAAGTTCGCCCAGGTGCAGTCCCTGCCCCTGATCGTTGACTTCAACCACGAGTCTGCTTCCAAGATCTTCGGTGGCTCGATCAAGTCGCATCTGCTGTTCTTCGTCTCCAAGGAGGCCGGACACATCGAGAAGTACGTGGATCCTTTGAGGGAGATCGCCAAGGAGTACCGCAACGACATCCTGTTCGTGACCATCTCGTCCGATGAGGAGGACCATACCCGCATCTTTGAGTTCTTCGGCATGAACAAGGAGGAGGTGCCCACCATCCGTCTGATCAAGCTGGAGGAGGACATGGCCAAGTACAAGCCCGAGTCGAATGATCTGTCCGCCGAGACCATTGAGGCCTTCCTCAAGAAGTTCCTCGACGGCAAACTGAAGCAGCACCTGCTGTCCCAGGATCTGCCCGAGGACTGGGACAAGAACCCCGTCAAGGTGCTGGTCTCCAGCAACTTTGAGAGCGTTGCCCTGGACAAGAGCAAGAGCGTGCTGGTTGAGTTCTACGCCCCATGGTGCGGTCACTGCAAGCAGCTGGCCCCCATCTACGACCAGCTGGCCGAGAAGTACAAGGACAACGAGGACATTGTCATTGCCAAGATGGACTCGACCGCCAACGAGCTTGAGAGCATCAAGATCTCATCCTTCCCCACGATCAAGTACTTCCGCAAGGATGACAACAAGGTCATCGATTACAATCTGGACAGGACCCTCGACGATTTCGTCAAGTTCCTCGATGCCAACGGTGATGTGGCTGATACTGAGCCCGTCGAGGAGACCGAGGAGGAGGAGGAGGCGCCCAAGAAGGACGAATTGTAAATCCAACACACACACACACATACACACCCAAACACACACAAAACAAACGAAGAAAATCCAACAAATATGAACAGCAACATCCGTGCAACAAACAACAAAAATGCCACAACTAGCAACGTACATTCTGTAGTTTATTCCTAACAACGTCTTCTCCGGCGTCGTCTGCTCGCTTGCCGTCGCCTCCGCCCAGAGTTTCCCCATCCCCCGGCTGAGTTTTTGTCAGTCATTGGGGCGATGGGGTCAGCTGGGAGGAGGGAGGCCGCGGCTGCGGCGCCATCAAAGCATTTTTCCCGCCCACGGTTTTTAATTCGCAATACTTACTAATTTCTGTTTGTTGTATGTATTTGCAACTCCAGATTTTATTTAACGCTCTCTGCGCGATGTTACGTCCGTCGATTTGCGTGAGAAACTTAACAACAATTCAGTTTTAATGAAGAAGAGCGATAAATTTTAATATGTAATTCTTTAAGTTTTCTATTTTGGAATTTTTAGAATCATTGAAAGAACTGATTAAGAACGTAACAAATAAAGTTGGTAAACAACATTAAAACAAGAAACTGTCTTTATTGTGGGGTGCTCTAAGCAAAGTAATTAAGTAATGGGTTTAGTAATCTACTTTTTTTTTTGTTAATGAGAAATTCTCTGAATGTAGAGGAAATTAAAAAAAAAATTTTTAATCTTAATTTTTTAAAATGAATTTTCAAACTGTCATTTTCAAAGTGCTGTCTGTCTTTATTGTGAAAGCAAAGCAAAGGGACAGTGATAAGTAATTTAAAAAAAATTAAATCTTAATTTTTAAGCTGTCATTTTCAAAATTCTTCAGCTTTACACGGAATTTTACATTGTGTAGAAACATCGCAAAAGGGCTATCGCGATAGTCTGATAACAATTGTATTGGCGGCCATTATTGTTTTCGAAAGGTTCTAAAAAAATTAGTATATTCAAGTTTATAAAGCATTTTTTTAGTATATGCAACTATTTTTAATACACAAAAGAGATAAATAATTAACATCTTGTGCAACTCGATAGTATCCAAACATATATCGATAGGTATCACGACTATGCAGCTTGTACAGTGTTGAACAACTTGAAGTGGTATCGCATTACCTTGTTCGTGCGCTTTAGTTGACGAACAAATAACTTTGTGATTTCGTTATTCGTGATTTCACATTTCACGGATATTTTGTATATAATTAACTAGGAAATAGTATATAAATTAAAGTTGGAGACAAGTGCTTATTTTGTTCTTCACTGTGAGACACTTATTTTAAACGGCACAATTTGATGCATTAATTAAAAAAAAAAATTTTTTACGACATTTTAAAAATTAACTAATACATCTGAACATCAAAACTAAATAAACTAGATTCAAAATAAAAAAAAAAAAAAATTAATAATAATAATCTTAAAATATTTCTTTCCTTTTTCTTAATTTCTTTCTTGCCTTTTTTATGCATTTTATTTTTTTTTTAATAGTACCGCATAAACGCATTAACGGCGGCAGGACTTCACTTTCCAACACTGACGAAACGCGACGGCTTCGCGCCTGTTTCGTTCCCACGTTGTCCTTAATCACGCATTCGGATTTATTGACTTAAGCTGTTGATTTAATTTAGTGCCAACTAACTGAGCCACGAGGCATACAGATCAGCTACACACAAAAAACAAGCGGATAACTATTTAGCCGATGCTTTTAGTGAAAATTACAAAACAATTTAATATGAAGCGTGAGGGCGGCATTTCACGATGTGCGATAAACGCGATATACCGCAGATGCGCGTGGTATAAACCCATCATCTGACGGAAGCTCTTTAATCGGTTCTGGCTGCTCCTGCTCGATGTATAAAAAGTATATGTAAACAGTGGGCCGCATATTAAAATTGCAAAAGTTAATATGTTTCCGCGCAATCCAATGTGCTGCAGTGCGTCTTGTGAAGGACTTGTGAAATTTCCTGCGTAAAGCCTCCAAAACGAAACATTTACACAGGTACGTACGTGCGCATACATGTACATACATACCATCCCATACATGCATGTGTATGTTTTCTTTTGGCCTTTTTTTTTTACTTTTTTCTTTTTTTTAATTTTGCGCGTAAAGGGTCGGGAGGGGGGCTGACTTTCACTGGAATAACAAGTTTCTTTCATCGCGAATCTTTTGCATGCGAGCATTTGCATTTATCATTTCGCTTCGCACTTTTCAGCGGCATGAGTTGCCTTTGCGAGCCACCACAACAGGCTTCCGGGAGGAGGAGGAACAGGCGGCGGAACAGCGGCAGCGCTGCTGAGGACGATTTCGACAAGGTCAGCATCGAGGCCAATGCAGACGATAGTGAGTCCATATCAACGGAAACGGATACAGGTCTACAACAGATGGACAACAATGAACCCAAGGACGCTGAGCCGGCGGAGTTTGGTCATCTGGTTGAGACGCGGCGCAAGATACGCGAGGCAATTGCGGCTCTGAACGATGACGATGGCTTTGACAAGCGCATGGCCCGCCTGCTGGCGCAGTTCGAGGGGTAAGTCCCGCTGACTAACGCCGCCGCTGCAGCTGATACTCACCTTAAAAACACCTTTCCAGTGCCATTCGGGAGGAGTTTGAGCGGGCGCAGTATTCACCGCCCCAGTGTAGGCAGCTGGCGCGCATCATAATTGGACTCACCGACATTGTGCACAGCATGATGCAGGGCCGGGCTCTGCAGCTGGACGAGAACTACTGGCAACGCATCTGCCAGATTGTTGGCTACTACATATCCTGCGAGTTGTGCGCCGCCCAGGCATCGGTTGAGGCTGACAAGTGCATAATTAATCGTATTAATACCTGCCTCAAGCTGTATGTGGAGCATGGAGAGGGTGGTCCTGGTGTCCACAAGGAGCATGTGCTGCGCACTCTCCTGGCGGCACCTAAACTCTTCAATAGAGCCAGTATTCTGTCTGTACTATACAGGTATGTATATATTTAATATTTTTATATAAATTATAATTTTATTCTCTTTTTGCTAAAGCCGGCTCTTTCCCCACTGGTCCATGCCCAGTATTATGCTCCAAGCCGAGTTGCCCGACAAGCTGTACATCGAATATATACTCATTTTCTACTATTGGTACCGCCTGGAGCCGGATGAGTCGCTTAAAGAACGCATTGTGACGTTTGCCGATAAGTTTATGAGACCATCGGAATCTTTGACCACGAGGAGTATGTATGCCGCCTACCTGCCCAAGATAACCGTCCAGACAACGGCCACGCGCGCCATTTTAAATTATTTGAGGCAGAACAGCTGCACCAGCCTTCACATTGCCAGCAGAATGGATAACCGACCGCCGCAAGCCAATGAAGTGGTAAGTGAAGCTGAAGGAGAAACCATTTTCATACATTAACTATGATGTCTTAGTAAAAGGTCTGATTGGTATAAATACTCTAGAGCAAAAGCCTTTGTCGTCGCAGTTAGTCGCGTAACAAGACACTGGCCAGCTCCATTGCATTCTTCCAAAAATGACTAAAACCTCAGCTGAGTCCCAAATGCCTCAATAGATTCCCTTGACCCCGAATTTCCCCCATTTTAAACAAATATTTTCCTTAAAAACTCTCTCCACAGGTGCTCAGTTCAGATGATGAGGATAGTTGCCCAATGTGGAGTACCGTCATGGGAGCAGCACCGCCTGTGATGCAGCATAATCCGCCTGCTTTTCTGCAAAACCTTTGCCGAAATGCCCGCCACTTGGAGCCCTGCAAGCGGGCCAATGCTCTCTTTAGCGGCATCGATAGCTCTGTGGAGATTGTGGATCTGCGAGATTCCGACGATGAAATGGAAATGTTCTCTGTAAACTTTAATGTGCCCGCCAGCGTAGATGGTATTATCTCCAATTCCAATTCAAACTCAAACGATGCTGGGAATCAAGATGACTCCGTCAATGTCACTCGCATCTATCCCAGCAACCTGCGCACCTACGAGCGAACAGTAGCCCCGATACCGCCTACTGCCACCTATACAATACCGCGCATAGTTAATAGCTATAGTTGCCGCAGGGATAGCTTACACTTGGTGTCCACCACAGCGCCGCATCTGGTGGATCAAAGTGTACAAACGTTGGCGGAGGAGCAGCCAGAGCAGCAGGATCTCGACCCGTACAGATGCCTCTTTCCGAGGAGGAGGAGGAGCAGAAGCAGCAGCCACAATGATGATGACAGCGGTCAGCGGACACCGCTGTATCACTGCCGTCAATCTTCTAGTCAAAACTGCAGCAGCAACACCAGCGAGACGTCGCTTCTGAAGAAACAGGTTACCTTTAGTGCCCAGCATTTGGGTGCCACTGCCTCAAAGGGTTCGCCTTCGCCAGCACTAGCCGCCGCTGGAACAAAGAAGTCCTCGATTAAGCGTCAGAGGAGAACATCCAAGGCAGAACACCTTGAGTTGATACGTCGAAAGGCGCGAAATGGTAAGAGGATCTCCACTGATCCCTCTCTAAAATTTACTAATAGAGTTCTAAATTTACAGAGCACTTCCAGGCCAGCGAAAGAATGTTCGCCAAGCTGGAAGCCAAGAACCAACAAACTATTTGCGATAACCATTTAACCCCCACCAATAGCAATGCCTCTAGTGGTACACCCACCCGGATACAACCGGTCACATCTAGCCATAACAAAAAGGTTGGCTTGCCCACACCGCCAGCCTCAACGCACAGTTCCAGTAGTCCTTGCCATGTTCAAAGCGTAACCACCACCAGCCGACACCAGAAATCCAAGTGGCCAACGGATGCCGAAGTAAGGTTATACAATGAGCTGCTTAGCCAGCAGCGCGAGAAGATTCGAGAACGTCGGCTGATGATAAAGCAAGAGAAGATGACGCGAATCGACAATCATGTGATGATGAAGGAGGAGCGGAAGCAGTCCAAAAAGCAACAGCGGAAGTTGCTGAGGGAAGAAAAGGCCCTGAAGGTTATACAGCCAACGCCCAGGGCCAAGGAATCCGCAAAGGCAAAGGACAGGTATCCCATTGTAAGACTGAAACGTATAAATCTCAAGGGTCACGAGTTGGAGGATGTTCTCAATGACCAAAGGCAGCCACCCCAAGAAGAGCCTCCACAGAAAAACCAACAGGAGGAGCAACATGATCTGGCTAAGCAACAGCAAATGGATGACCTACAGCCAGTGGAAAATCAGGAAAATGAGAAGGAGCAACAGCAACAGCTGCACGAGGACAATCAGCAGGAGCTGGATCCTGCTCCAGTGTCACATCCGGCGGCAGAGGAGGAAAAACTGCTGCAACATTTGCTCGAGGAGCTGGAAAAGCAGCTGCAGAAGCATCAAGAGGATCTTCATCAGGCCAATGGCGAGACACAATCCCCAACCGAAGAAGATAAGCCGCAGCTGGAGAAAAAGCCAAAGCGAAGGCGGCGAAGGAAAACGAAGAGAACTGCCTGGACGCACATCAAGAATAAATTGAAGAAAAGCTACCTGCAAACATCATGTCCAGCTATGGAATCAGGATTGAAAGATGTAACCGAAGTTGGTTTTATAGCTTCTGTAGACCCTGAGCCAGCGCCAGATGAGGAAACGGAAGTAGAACCGGAACCAGTGCCGGTCCCCGAACCCGTCCCCGTTCCCGAACAAACCAAAACAACAACAGATCCTTCGGCATACGAATTTGATCAGGAGTTAGTGCCCGAGGTTGGCAACGAACTGGAGATTATTGCAGCTCCTATGCTCGAGCCGGAGGATGGGGAGGATACTGGAGCCCTTTTGTCGCCGTCGCATAACCTCGAGCTGGTGACCAGTCGTGTTCCGGTTTATTTGCTCAACGGTGAGAGTCGCGATGTCAGCACTCCGCTCTCTAGCAGCCAGTTTAGTAGTGCCAGCGGTTCAGAGCCATAAAAGGTAAAGGATAGATTAGAGATTAGGAAGCCCCCACCAAGGCCCAGTGCTATGCAATTCCAATCGTAGTCCCCCCTGCTTTCAAAGACCTAATAATAGCAAGATGAGTAACGCCATAACGCTCTCATCCCATGTCCTTGGCCTTGTCCTTGGCCTATAATAGTATTTGTGTTCGCTCTGAAATGGCATTGCCCAATGCAGTTCTTATACGTAGTCTCTATTGTAGTAAAAATTACAAATTGTTAAAAATTTTATGTTTAGTATTTCTTTTCTGTTTGCAATACACACGACTCGAGTTCGAGTCTACACGCGTACCAAAATCCCTGGCATTAAGCAATGTCAATTTAACAAAAAACAAAAAATTATTGTAATATTCTTTAATGCGAGTAAAATATATAATCTAAGCAGCAACTGTTTCCAACCCAGTTTTGTTTACTTTGTGGGAATAGAAGTAAGGTTAATAAAAAGAACTATGTATTTTTAAATATTTCCAAATTAGCAATCCAAGTTGTTGGTCAAAATTAATCAAAGTGAAAGCAAACACTCAACGTCTCTCTAAATGGAAACATCGAAAGCTCTTGATGCGTATATATTTTTTACGAGCTCACCGATTCCAAATCTACCGAAGAAAACCCTATGGAGAGCAAGAATCGACCCATCTTAGGTAGAGAATTAATAAAAAAGCTACAAGTTTCAAAATGATACTACTCCCGCAGGTGGCAGCATTGTCCTGGAACGGCAGGAACGCTTTTCTATTCAGACGAGCGAAAGGATTTACCTACAAGACCGCAGGGTTTACCGAAATTCTCCTGTTATTGCAGCCTCGTCGTCGGATGAAATCGAGAAGATCCATCGCACACGGGAGCGGGTGGAGAGCCTGAATCATCAGATTAACCATGAGATAGATCGCTTGAAGGAAGTTAATAACAGTTTTAAAAACAGGAAGGAAGAAAGACGAATGACCTGGGCCGAGCGGTTTAAAGCCAATCGGCCCATAGTCAGACAGCAGGGTGGAGGTGGACGGTGTGCATGTCCGGGTAAAGTATGTAGGGCACATTGTCGAACTGTTGAAATAAGGCCTTCGTCAAAAGATGGTTTTTCGAAGACCGCGTCCCAAGAAGTCAAGCGAATATACGTCACGCCAATAAAACCACCGCCAAAGGGGGTTTCGCTGAAAGGACTTCCCAAAGAGATCAAGTCGAAGGAACTTTATCCAAAGAAACTTCCGCCAAGGAAACTTCCACCTAAAGAACTTCCGTCAAAGGAACTTCCGCCAAGGCAACTTCCGCTTAAAGAACTTCCGCCAAGGAAACTTCCACCTAAAGAACTTCCGCCAAGGAAACTTCCACCAAAGGAACTTCCGCCTAAAGAACTTCCGCCAAAGGAACCTCCGCCAAGGCAACTTCCAGCTAAAGAACTCATTGGAAGAAAACCCATGCCAAGGGTATTCGTGTCAAAGGGACTTCCTCTAAAAGAGCTCAATCCGAGAAAACCACCTATACAAGTAATTTTGTCAAAAGATCTTCCGCCAAAAGGAAACCCTCCAAAAGGACTTCCGCCTAAAGAACTTACTCCACAAAAACCACTGCCAAAGAGAATTCCCCTAAAAGATCTTCCGCCCAAAGAACCTCCACTAAAGACAAGAAAACCCCCACCAAATAGTTCCATTCAAAAAGAACTTAAGCCCGGAAAACCCCCTCCCAAAGATCTTAAAACAGAAAACCCCAAACCCAAGGAGGAACCCAGGCAAAGTGAACTTAGGTGCGAAGATTCCAAGCCTAGAGAACTTGCAGCCAGACTGAGTGGTGGCTGCTGTAACTGTTGTTGCCAGTGCCATTACCCCACAAGCTACGGAGCACCAGATTGCTGCTATAATATCGCCTTCAACCGGGGTATTGAGCATGGTATACCCTACTGCACCGCACGGAGGCGGGTCACTGATCTTAATACCCAGGAAATTTGCGGTAATAGGTGTGTCAGTGTATCACCGGATCGTAGGACGGTCGGCCAACAGAGAAGTTCTAAGCTGACGGTGTCGCCGTCGTCTTTCCTTGAGAGTCCAAGCGAGAAAAGGAAAAGTCCAATTAGGAGTGGAAAAATATTAACGAATGAAAACAATCGGCAAAAGAACAAAATGAGAAATCAGGAGAAGTTGCCGAAGGTGGAAAGTCAGGAGAAAGAGAGTAGGGATCAGGGAAGTCTACGTATGGTGAAGAGTCGGGAAAATATAATGCTACCGAAGGTACCCAGTCCAGAGATTCCGTGGAAAAACGAGTATCCAGAAAATGTAAAGCAAGAAACGAAAGTAGTTCCTCCAAAAAGTCCATCTCGCAAGGAGTCAACATTTAACGAAGATGAACGTATGTACCAGGAATATTTGAGATTGTATTACCAAGAAAATTCCAAGGAAGATCTCCGAGAAGGTGTAAAGCCTATTCCCACATACACAAAACTGCGAAAGGAAAATGTTAAACCAACAGCTCGAAGAGAATGTCCTGAAAATCAGATCAACTCATGGGAAGGGCAAAGAGTCTCAATATGTAGGGATAGCCAGAAAGTTAAAACTCCAATATTGGATCAGTGTAATGATGAACAGAGGGGATACCATGACCCAAGATGTTTTATAGAAATGTTTCCAGCTCCATTCACCTATGAATCCTGCTTCGACGAGTGGGGCTCCACTTCCCTGGATAATAACACAACCGATCCAGTAAGCGATTCTCCTTCTCCTTCGCCTACTCCTCCTACACCTACTCCTACTCCTGCTCCTACTCCTCCTCCTACCAACTGCAAAGAAACCCGATTCCATTATCCCAGTGGTAGTGGCGCTACTGGAGCAGACATACAATATACCAACTGTCCGGATAAATATCACAAAGGGTTGAGACAAGATAGGACAAAAGAGAGAGTTGTGGCGCCTGAAGTTTCAAAGAACCAAGGGTTGAGGCAAGAGCGGTCGAAGTTCACCAAAGAAAGCGTTGAGGATTCGAAGCACCAAGGGTTAAGAAAAGAGCGGTCGAAGTTCACCAATGAAAGCGTTGAGGATTCGAAGCATCAAGGGTTGAGACAAGAGAGGGCAAAGTCCACCAAGGAGATTGTTGTGGCAAAGAATGTATATCAAGACCCATCTTCCTTGCCTAGGGATTTAGAAACGGATAGCACCAGTTATGCATCCCTTCCTGTCAAGCACCAAATCGTTTCTCCACCAACGAGGCAGGCAAACACCACGACAGAGACTCAGCGCAGGCCTGAGCGATCCTCGCTGACATATCCCACACGCAGCTCTCAGAATTCCAACCAAGTATATAATGGTCGTCACAGTAACTTGAGTAGCAAAGCAGAATCATCTCGAAAACCGCAAAGCCCAGCTACAGATTCCCATCGTCAAAGTAAACCAAGTTATTTTTCGCTTGTAGAAGGATTATCTCGAAACCGGGAAAGCCCAACTGAAGATACCCATAGTCAAAGTAAACCAAGTTCTTTTTCGCTTGTAGAAGGATTGTCTCGAAACCGGGAAAGCCCATCTACACATTCCCATCGGCGAAGTAATCCAAGTCCAATTTTATTTGGAGGGGAAAGCTCAACTACAGTTTCTACCGAAATCATACCTTATAATAACCATTACCAAACCGAGGGTCCTCAAGGTTCTAATGAAGACCAGAAGTTTGATATGAAGCTCCTTGAATCTCGGCTAAAGAAAGAACAAAAAAATTCCACTGAAAACAAGGAACTCAAGGATGCTTCCAAATCTCATTCTCCGCAAGGAAGCTTCAGAAAACCCTTCTCCAAAGAGTTTAAGAATTCTCAAGCTTTTGAAATAAATGACGAAGAGAACACCGAAAAAACTTTCCATAGAAAACGAGAAGATTCTCCTTTTAGGCAGCTCCATTCAGAAGCTCGAAATCAGGACCAAGAGGATGAGAATGAATATTCCAAGTTTTTAAATAGGAAAACGCATTATTCACAAGTTCAAAATCTGGATGAAGAAGATGACAGTGAATATTCCAAGTTTTTAAATAGAAAAAAGGATTATTCAGAGGCTCAAAATCAAGACCAAGAGGATGCCAGTGAATACTCAAAGTTTTTAAATAGAAAAACGCATTATTCACAAGCTCAAACTCAGGATGAAGAGGATGACAATGAGTATTCAAAGTTTTTAAATAGAAAAAATGATAATTCAAATCGCTCAGATGACATTCAGTCGAGATGCGAATGCGATGGTTACGAAACGGCGCGATCTATGGCTTCCAGCAAGCATCATCATTTACTATCGGCCATGTCTTCCTCGCGCAACAAGAGCTACGCCACTGTCTGTGATAAGCGAACACGCACAGTGACCTTCAAGGACGAGGATGGTGTCCTGAACAAGCGTAGCCATGTAGAGGAGCAGTGCCGCAACCATATTGATTGGGAGCAGGCACTGAAATACCGTCAGCCTGATTCGATTTTTTCAAATGATAATTACACTCCACGTAAGTTTTTTTTTGCACTTAATAATAAAAATATTAAATAATAGGTAATTTAAATATACAGGTTCCAGCAGTTCGGCTGAGCACACCTGCCTAGAGTCCAGCTGGGAAGAGGAGGAGGAGGATGCCTACGATAGCTGCCTCGAAACACTATCCCCAAGGGATGAACAGAAGCCTTCCTTCAAGGCCTGTCCCTGTATGTACGAGACCTACCGCCAGCTAGCAGCCTTGTGCCGCAGCAAAAGTCCCTACTATAGATAGTAAGTCCAAAAGTCCAAGAAAGTCCGGAGTTTCAACAATTGTTTATTGAGTTAAAAATGTTTATATATTTGTTTTGTACAATATTTCGACAGTCTGTCCAGCCAAACGTTAAATTTGAGTTAAAATATAAAAAACATAAGTACATCTAATAAGTTTAAAGTGTCTTTGAGGGAATCCTGGGACTCACAGCACGCGTCCTTGCCCGCGTAAAGCGATCCTCGGTGAGATTTCGTCGCAAATCGCGGGCCTGTTCTTCATACTCATTGGCCAGGTCCTCTTGTTGTCTACAGCGTTGGCGTTCTTCTTGCAATTCACGCTGTTTTTTCGGGAATAAATAAATAACAAATTTAATTATAATTATTAAAAATTACTCACCAAAGTCTCTTGGTAAAGACGCTGCAAACGATCCATTTCATTTTTCGATCTTATTCCCGCATCATCCTGACGCTGTTGGTCATTGTGTAAGCGCTCCATCATTTGGTCAGTGGTTTCGGTGGTGACCTTTTTGACAGCCTTTGACTGCTGCAGTTCATCGCGCAGCTTTTCGCACTGCCTTTCCAGCTGCCAAGAAAGGTTAAGGTGTTAAGTTAAAAATAAATTCCTAATTTTAAGACCAAAAAAGCTACTCACTTACATAAAAAGTTAGTTAGAAAATTGTGTTAGAAAGCGAAGAAAACTACTCTGGGGATGAGTTCTAGCTAGGATACAGATACTGATACTGGTCAGGTCCAGAGCGAAAGCTCACCTTTTTACGCATTTCGTTGACTTCGCTGAGCTCGGCATTGAGCTTGTCCTTCTCCACATCAAGTTTGTCGCACAGCTCCTGGCGAGCCTCGAGATTAACCTTTTGAACACGCAGATCATCGCGAGCATTCTCTAGGTCTCGCTGCAGGCAACGCGTCGTTTGTCGTTCGGCGGCCAGCTGCACCTCAATCTCATCAAGAGCACACTGTCGGCACTGCAGTTGATCCTTTAGGCTGCGCACCTCGCACTCCAGGTCGCAGATCTGTCGCCGGAACTCGGCTGCCTCGCACTCCAGACTCTGATTGTTGCCCTCGAGGGCCACTTGATCCTGACTGAGGCAGTAGTAGTGATCCAGCAGCTCGTCGCGTTCCTTTTCCTTTAATTTAGAAGGCACCTGTATAAGCGACTGGAACTCATGCACTTATGTATCTAGTTTTAGGGCTAAGACTGACCTTCTGGGTGAGCAGATCCTCGGCCTTTTTCACCTCCTGGACGTATTTGTGTAGCTGCTGCTTCATGTTGGCCACCTGCTGCTCTGAATCCTTTAGCTTCTTGTGCAGCGTCCTGGCCTCCACCTGGGCGTCGCTCAGCTTGTCCATCAGCCGGCTGTGGCAACAAACATTGCAAGATTATTATAAAAACTCCGCTAATGATCAAAGTGGCAGGCATAAGAGTTGCCACAGCGCGGAAGCAGTTCTTGCTGCTCCTCTTCGCCGCGCTAATGACTTATTTTTTTCGCTCACCCATTCTCCGCGATTGCCTCATCGCGGCTGGCTTTGAGTGCCACAATCTGCTGGCGCAGCGTTTTACTTTCCGTGGAGGTCTCCGTCAGTTCTGAGTCTCGCTGCCGGTTCCTGCTGGTCAGCTTGCTGGGTGGAGCAGAGAGAATAAATAGTGGATATATGGTGAGGAAATCAATTGGAATCAATGCCAGCGCGTAGGCCACAAAACCTGACCCTCTTCCGAGTTGGCCATAAAAAGAGAGGGGGTCAGTCAGTGTCCGCAGAGAAGCAGACACTGGGGGAAAAAGAATTTTATTCCATAAAGAAAGTGCTCTTGAAATTAGACACTGTTAGAAAATAAAGTAATTTTTAAGGTAATATATTTTTTATGCCCTTAAAGAGTATTATAATTTAACTTAGAAGCTTGGAACGCAATGAAGGAAGCATTTTCGACCCTATAAATCATATATATTTTTGAATAGCGTTAACAGCCGAATCAATCTAGCCATTTTCGACCCCATAGATCATATATATTCTGGATCAGCATTAACAGAATTTCAATTTGAAATTTTAAACATTTGTATTTACAAATATTTTAAATTTAGTATGCAGATTTTTGGCTTAGTTATAAAATTTTAATATTTGATTTGTCCGAAAAACTATCATATAGAAATATCCGTTTAAAAAATGCTAATATTTTGGGTCTTTTTGATGGCATATGACCAAAAATTGGCCAAAAGACACATATGAGCCAATACATTATTAAAATTTTAATAATTAAAATTTAAATATGCGATAAAACAGACAAGTTTTTGATTTTATTTTTATTAAAACCATTTTGATCTCAAGTCTTTTTTGTATAATACGATTTAATTCGCAAGAGTGTAATCTAACATTAAAAATATAATTAAACTAACTTATCATATCAAATTATTATAAAAACCTAAAAATACCCGAGTAATCATGAATTATTCGCCAAGATTAAATCAATTATGAGCCAAGATTTTGTCTGTCAGTGCACAATGGGGGTTTATAGAGTGTCTAGCATTAACTACAGATGCCAGGCACGTAGCCACACACATCCGCACTTGGCCCGAAGCTCAAGAACACCACACAACAGTCAACAGAGGCAGTCAAAGTCGTCGTCGTTGTCCGAGAGTATCCATCGCAGCCAACGTATCGTTGTCCGTCAGTCAGTCATTAAGGCTAAACAAAGTTCAAATACCCGTCGTCACTGCTGCTGAGGCAGACGCAGAACTCGGATCGGATCGGATCGGATGGTTGGATGGATGGCTAAGAGAGGCTAAGAGGCAGACAGACAGAGACACAATCACTGACATTTCGTTTGTTACCTTTTTGGCCAAAGTGGTTAACACATTTGTATGAGCCCGGCTTGACTTGGCTTCACCTTTTCTTGCCAGCCAGTGTCTGTGTGTGTGTGGAAGAGCGGAGTCTAAGAGCGGGCAGAGACCAACCGTTGAGGAGTTGGCTCAGATGCTTGTTACCTGTTCAGGCGAACGGACGGACGCCGCCTGGCTCGCTCGCGATCGGTTCATTTCAGTCGTCGCGACGGTTCTGCCCTAGGAAATCGTCTCAATTTAACGCGAACTGGAGTTTAGTTTCGGTTTCTGTTTCTTTTTTATGTTTATTGTGTGTGATTGCCGCCGAAGCCAAATCAAAACAAATTGAGCCCTCCTCCTCAACCGCCTTGCTAACCAGTTTTATTTTTTTTGTGTGGTTATTACCAAGAAGTTGCAAAAGGTGCGAAATAAATGAAGGGGCGGAATGGGATAATCCCAAGAAAAAATAACCCAGAATAAACACAAAGAATTAAGCGAAAAATGCTCGCCTTAAATCTGATTTGTGTTCACTGCTGTTGGGTCATAAATTAATTGGATTAATTAGTGAAATAAATGGGATTAGTGGGCTTGTTTCTACGATAAGTATCAGGCTTAAGGTGTAAGCCTACCAAAAAGTCTTTCCCAACATTTAAACAACTTTTAAGACATTAAATCTGCAAGTGGCAATTATAGACAATTAATTGAGTTTATAAGGTTAAAAGTGCAAATTAAATGAGAGTTTAAAAAATTGCAAAATATAAAGTTTAAAACATTTAAAAAAAAGTGTTAAGGAACAAATGTTTTCAAAGATTTATTGAAACAAATAAAGATTATAAATAGTATCACAAATAACTAAAATAAATGTTATAAAATATATCACAAAATAATTCAAGGTTTCTGAATTTTAAAATAAATATAAAAATAAATTATATCTCATAAAATTCCAAGTTTTTATAAAAGGTAAACAAAGTTAAAAACTGGAATAATACAAATAAAAACGAACGCTTTTTTGTGGCTTACAACAGCTGTCTGTCCATGTCTATGGATTAATTGATTTAAAATTTTAATAAAACAGACCAGCAGTGAGTTAAATTCAGTTTTAGGTTTTGACAAAAAGCTTACGAAAGGTGTTAAAAACAAATAAAACTATCATAAAACAAAGGTATTAAAAAAAGCAATATAAAAACATGAAAAATGCATCTTTGCACCTTTTTTTATGGTTTTAATAAATTTATATCTTTATCAAGCTAAATATAGTAAAGGCATTAATCAAATCAAATCTCAAAAGCTGAAAAATATGTGTTTTAAAAAGTATTTCATATTTTAGACAAAAAAAATATTTAAAAAAAATGTTTAAATTTATGTTTTAAATTATTCGTTTCCTATAGTTGAAAATAATTATTATTTCATTTAAAAAATAAGCAGCAAAAGAGCAAGAAAACGTTAAAAATATTTATTTTAAAGTAAATATATAAAAACAAGCAATAATTTTGATATAAGAACCTAAACAAAACCTTTCTTTTGAAGGAAATGCTTCATTATAGACTTTTAAACGATGAAAAAAGTGTTTTTATTATTATAAAAAACCATTTTTGAATAAAGAAATATCTAAATAAATTCAATATTATTTTTAAGAAGAACCAACAAAAATGTTGATTATCATAATACAATTTCTAACAAAAAAATCCAAAAAATTCTTGTCAAAAAAATTCTACAAAATTTGTAAGATAAATAATCTTAGAAGAAATGCTCAAATCAGAACGCTTTCTACTATTAAAAAAACATGTAAATACTTTATAACAAAAGCCACTTTGTGTGTTACCAATGAGCTGACAAATGGACCGAAGAATCCCAGAATCAAAACGGCAACATAAACCCCAAAAACCAGTTGCCACAAATCACGCAACCCGCCAGTAACGGCAGCTCCAAGCTCCTGGAGCTGTCTGGCAAAGGGGGAAGCCAACCCAGAGTGTGTGGCACCTTTCGTGTCCGGCGGCGGAATCGCTTCGCTGGCTGTCTGCCTGGCAGGTTGGTGCCGTTGCCGTTGCTGCCACATGAGCGTTTCGTCATCTGCGGTTTCTGCCGCTTACATAAGAAGCCTCTCGATTATGACCAACAGCTGGGAGCTGTAGCTGGAGCTTGTTGTTGTAGCTGTGGCTGCAGCTGGAGCAGAAGATTTCTGGCCAGCGCCTGAGCGGCTGAGGCGAAAAGAAGTCAAGATAAATGGGTATTTGGGTCATGGTTAACCGCGCGCGAACCGTTTACTGGTTTTCAGACTGTTTATAGTTTTTTTTTTTTCGGTTTTGCTCTTCGGGTTTTCGGCCGTTTTTTTGCGGTGACCACAACATGATAATCAGTTGCCCCCCAAAAGGGTTGGCTAATTCGAATTGGACCCGCTTTAGGCCCCTCCTAAAGCTGCAGCAACGAATTGATTTTTAAACGACAATGGAAAAGTCATCCATCATCCGGTTTAATGAGAGCTGAGAGCTCAAAGCTTCCTTCTCCCCAATGCCATAAAATATTAATATTTTTAGGAGAATGAATAAATGATTATAGGGGAACTTCCCTAATACGAACTTAATTCCACTTAATTGACACTTAATTTTATATAATTTCATGTTTAATTTGTAGTTATCCAAATGGAAGTGAAACAAATGACCTTCAGATATATCTAAACTGCTTTTTAAGAAGCTAATTTTCTAAATAAACCTCTAATGATTTAATAATATATTAAAAATATATTACTAATAATATATTTATCTGCCTGATTCAACTAATTTCTCTAAGTTTCACTGCGGATTAGCCTGCAATTAATTGATTTACTTTCGTTTTTTTTTAAGCTCTTCCATAATGAGACGTCGGAAAGCGCTCATCTGCTGGGCTGCTCTGCAGGCGGGCAGCTCCATCCTTACCTGCCTGCTCCTCCTACTAACCACTGGCCAGCATCCGCATCAGGTGGCTGGTGGGATTGTTCCTCCTCCCTGGAGTGATCCCGCCAAGAATCCTTGTGCCAGCATGGCCGGTGGCTGGCAGCTTTTGTATTGGACACCTTTAAAAAAGTGCTTTAAGATCTTTACGCTTGGTTATCCTTGTCCGGAAACCATGGAGCTAAGTCCCACGGCAGTCAGTGCGAAAAGAAAGGATCTACCAGCTGCCGAGTGCCGTTGTCCACCGGGAACAGCTTTAAGTCCTTTAAACCAGAATGTCTGTTACAAGTTGTATGAGCGAGGACCCTGCCAGCCGGAGGAGTACTTTCAGCCCATGCCGGAGCAGGTTAAGAGGTGGGTAGAAACCCCTAAAGAGATCAGAAATAATATACTATATATATTCCAGATCCGGCAACCGTTGGGGCACTTGCAAGCGACCCCTGCACTGCCCGGAGAATATGGTTTTCTGGCCTAGGGACAACAAGTGCTATGGCCGCCACTCCAAGGGACCCTGCAGCCGAGGCAAACTGCTCGTCCGAAACGAGGATGGACTGGCCGAGTGCCGCTGTGAGAATGAGGGCGAGTTGTCTACGTTTTATTACCCAGCGGAGGAGTCCTGTTATGAGCATTACACCAAAGGACCCTGCTCCACGCCGGGTCACATATTCTTGCCCGGCGGCCGCTGTGATTGTCAGCGACATTTGCCGCACTATCATGCTCCACAGCAAATGTGCTACGAGCTGGGTAGGATTTGATTGATTGAAGAAAAAATTCCTTAAACTGGAACTTTTTATATTATAAATATTATTTCCCTTCTAGACACTCCTGGTCCCTGTCCACCTGGTCACATCTTCCGCATACCCGACGAAGTTATTCAGGAGGAGGCTGGTGGCAGCTCTTCCCTGCAGCTTTTGCCGCGTGGCCAATGCCAGTGCAAAGAGGGCTATGTGCCCTGGAGCGATGGCATCTGCTATCGCTTGTATACTAGGGGTCCCTGTGGCCCTAATGAGTTCCTGGTCAATGGCACCAGTTGTGTGCGCAACTTTTGTGGCAAGAATCGTCTGTATTTCCCAGCGGAAGACTCTTGCTATAGGATAGGATCTCAGGGTCCTTGTGCTTTGCACCAGGTGGTCATCTTTGACTTTACCGCCCGGCCATCCATCGATGGCATCTCCTATAATGGCATGTGTGGCTGCTCCGGCGTCCTCACCAATCTGGATCAGCAGTGTTCCGGCGAGAATGGGGACAAAGAGCTGAATATATGCGAATCCACGCCGGGAATGGTGGAGATCAATGGGCAGTGCCACAAGCTGTATAGTCGTGGACCCTGCGGTGCTGGTCAGTGGTTGGAGCCATTAAAAACTCAGACAACAAATGGCACGAAGACAGGGATCTTGGCCTATGCTAGTCGGGCCAAATGCGTCTGCCGGCCGGGCTATACGCCTTCGGATCAGACGGCAGCAACAGCAGCAGGGGATCAGCGTGGCATGAGCAATTGCAGCGCTCCGAGTGTCAGCCTGGCGAGGTATTTAACCAACGAGCGACTCAACTCGAAGTTTCTCAATGATCTGCACTTTGGTGGGGCCTTCTAGGAGGTTACCTGTGATCTTCAAGCTATTCTGTGTCTTCTGATTGTGATGGATCCTTACTTCTTTCTATCGTTATCCTACGCATGCCTCCCACTTCCCCTGACTACTTCAAAGAATCTCTTTTTTTCTGATAATTCTGTATTGCATGCTGTGTTTATGTGTTGTTTTTGTTTGATCTCTACAAAGATCACTTGTTATTCCATTTTAATTTGTTAATTTTGTTAATTTTCTTCTAGGTGGTTTTTAGAGATATTCGGTTAACGTGAGTTCCGTAAGAAAGAGATTGATTGTGCCATGAATGTATTACATCGACTAATAAATGTACGAAGTGTAGTTAAGGGAATGCTCCCGTTAAGGCAATAATAAAATAATAATAAAATAAGAAATTCAAAGGGATTTTCTTTGTTTTGGAATTTTGGAAGATAAATATTAATACAAACAAGAAAGAAAGCTAACTTTGGCCAGCCAAAGTTTGTATACCCTTGCAGGTAACAATTAAAATACATCATAACTAAGCCAAAAATGCATTAATTTCGATTCTGAAAGCAGTTTTGTGTTAGTTTTTATTAATTTAAAAAAACTGCATACCAAATTTAAAATTTTAAGAAATCAAAATTTTTGGCCATTTTCGCTAATTTTAATGATGTAACCCCTTATCAAATTTCGCAAAAATGGCCAAAAAATCGATTTCTTCCGGACATTTCTAGAAAGATTCGCATGTTAATGCTGATCAAGAATATATATGGTTTATGGGGTCGGAAATGATTTCTTGACTTAGAAAAATATTATTTTGTATTATAAAATCGGATTTTTTATATTAAAAAATTTCTTTATTTTTTTTTAATTAAAAATATAATAACTCGGCCAAAAGAACATTAATTTTAAATCGGAAAACTGTTCTGTGCAAGATTTTCTACAGTTAATAAATTTGCATACTTCATTTTAAAATTTTGAAAATTTAATTTTTTATCAAAATCAAAAATTTTAATGATGTAACCCCTTATCAAATTTTGCAAAAATGGCCAAAAAATCGATTTTTTCCTGACATATCTAGAAAGATTCCCCTGATGATGCTGATCAAGAATATATATACTTTATAGGGTCGGAAAGGTCTTCTTCACTGCGTTGCAAACTTCTGACTGAAAGGGTATAAAAACCCACAGCATCAAAGTTTTTATCATTTAAATTGCTTACCAATTTAATTTAAATCATTTACCAATTTAAATCTTGTAAAGATTATACATTTTTAAATTCATTTTACTCACCGCACTTGTTCCTCTAGCTCCCTAATGCTTTGCTCGAGGGAATTGCGTTTCTCCTGGCAATCCTTTAGCTCGTATTCAAGCTTATAAGCCCTTTCTGTTTTGCTGTCCAATTGATGCTGAAAAGATAATTAAAAATGTATAAAATATTATGATAAAAGAGATCTTGACAAAGAAGAACTCCTCCTGCTTGTATACCCACCAAAAGTGTATCCTTTTCATGCTCTAGCGATATAAAGGTCTGCCGCAAAACTCCAATATCAGTGCGGAGTTGAGTGACCTCATTGCGATTGGATTCCCGACTGGAGTCCAAGGTGCTGGCTCTTACATCCGCCGACTGACGCTGGCGTTCGGCCACCAAAAGCTTGCTCTGCAACTCGGTTATAATGCGTTCATTTTGCTCATTAAGCAAGCTAACAGAATAAACCTTTAATTAAGCATTTAAAAATCAAGAAAAAACCTTTAAATAATTCACCTGACTTGACTGTTTTCCTCCTTGAGCTGCTCAATCTCTGCTTGCAGGGAGTTTACCCGTTGACGCATCTGAACCAGATCCTCCTTGAGCAGCGCCAGATTGGTTTCAGCGGGAATGCGTGCCGAGTTGAGGTCTCTTTTGTCCCGCTCCAGTTGCCTCAAACGATCGTTTAGCTCTTCGTTTCGCATGCGCAGAGCATTGAGCTCTTCGGCATGAAGCTGGACAGTGGACAGTTGCTTCTCCCTCAGGCCATCCCGTTCGCAGCGCACACGTTCCAGCTCGGTTCTGGCACAATCCCGCTCACGCTCTGCCCTACAAATGGCAGCCTGAACGCATTCACTTTGATTGCTATTGGCTGTGGAGGGGCGGGTGGAGGCGGAAGAGGAGGAGGAAACTGTAACTCGGGGCAGAGTCTCGTACTGGACACTCTTTTGCGGTGAAAACTGCAATTTGCAACCATTAGGAAACAGCTCAAATCGCAGAGCTTTGAGCTCTTCATCCTTGGACTTGATTTGGGCATGCAAGAAGGCTATTTCCGTCTCGGAACCGGATTTGCTCATCAGGCGCAGGTATTCCTTCTGGAAGAAATCACGCTCCGAAGCAAGGCGAATCTTCTCCTCGTCCAGCATGACTGGGTTATGTTGGTTATATTCCTTTAGCTCCTTTTCCAGCTCCTGAATCTTGGCCTGCATTTTGTTGATCTTTTTCTTATGCTTCTCATTGGTGGCCTCCAGTTCCTCCTCGCGGCGTGTCAGCAGATTCAGACGCTCGTTGAGATTATGCTTGTCACTTGCTTGGTTGGCGGTGGCGGTACCTCCAGCCAGTCGGTTATGCTTGCCCCTTTGCAGGTGCTTCAAATCCTGTTGCAACTGCCTGATTTCCTGCTCTCTGGCTTCTATCTCTGTGTTGGCCTGCTCCTCCACCTGCAGGGCTGCCTCCTTGAGCTCTTCCAGTTGGGTTTGCAGCTTGCGCTTTTCCTCCTCGGAACCCAATGCCTTTTGCATGGCATCGTGCATTTTGTCCTGGAAATCACGCACCTGCAGCATTAGTTCACTCTTCTCCCGCTGCAGCAGGTCGATGTCTTGGGAAAGAGCACCCACATCCTTGTAGCAGCAATCCTTGGCCAAAGCTGCTGGCGGTCGTCCGCCGGTTAACATATCATTCAGGCGACGTATTTCCCGATTTCTGGCCTCCACTTTGCGCTTGTAAAACTCCAGTTGTTCGCCGGCCGAAATGAGATCGTTTTGGATCTTGTCCAGCTCTTCTTGGCCGCTGGTTTGGGTGACTACTACGCCACCATCCTTGCCAGTGGTGGTGGTCTTTTGGAAGACACCAGCATTGCATTTAGTGCATTTCAAGGCGGCGGAAGAGCTGCTGCCCAAAACAGAGGGCAAAACATTGCCAGAACGAACGGTGGTTATAAAGGGTTTTTTGGCTAAAAGGAAAGGGAGAAGGGAATTTTATTTTAGAAGAAAGAAAAAGGATTTCTCTTGACTTTTTGACCCACCTTGACGATTAACTCCTATCTGCGTTCTCTTGGCTGCGGTTGTTGAAACCATTTGCTTGGAGAGCAAAGCATCCAGCTGATGCTGAAGCCCCACATTGTGGCTTTGCAAGTGCTCCCTGTCCGTCTCCAGGTTGCGTATCTTGCGCTGGGATTCTAAGGAAGAGTTTAAGTATAAAAATAATCGGGAATCGATTGAGACTTACCGCTCAGGCGCAGCTCGTAGTCCTCCCGGTCACGCAGGAACTGCAAATGGAGTTCGTTGCACTCGGCCAGCAGGCGGGCATTGTCGCATTTGTAGGGCTCAACGCCCAGCTCCCAACAGGTCTTGTCCTGCATGAACCACAACAAAAGGGAGTGCTTAGCAACCAGGGTTTAATGGGGACACGCTCCCTGATTTGTGTATACAAACCTCCAACAACGACGCAACCTGCTTTTTGGTGTCCCGCAGACATTCCGTCGTCTTGATCAAATCCCCAAAGATCGCCTGGACGAGCGGAATGGCCAGCACAGGCAGCGTCTGCGTGAAGCCCATAATGTCCAGCTTGGAGCGCAGATCCTTGAAGTCGCCATCGTTGAAATTCATGGGTGTAAACACACTACTAACAAAAAAAGGCTTACAAAACTTTACAAAACACGCAATAAATAAAATAAACAAAACTACGCCGCCAAGAGTCAAACCGAATCAGTGTGACCGCAACTGGTCAGGTGAGAAATGCCAACTGGTTTTGGGGAAGTACTAAAAAAAAAATACCAAAAAAATTAAGGACTTGTGTTTCAAAATGAATGTAAAACTGTGTTTCAAAATGAATGTAAAACTGTGTTTCAAAATGAATGTAAAACCCCATGAAATCATACCAGTGTTGGCTAACACTGGCACAGGAAACTTCACCACTAGGGGCGCCACTGAACAGGCAAAACAGTGTTGCCAGACTTTTCGGTCCCAGCGACCAGTGTTGCCAGACTTTTCGGTCCCAGCGACCAAAAGTACCAGATCACGTTTTACGCAGTGGCGCCACTGCATGAGTAAAAAATATGTCAAAATATACGTAACATTTTTAACACTTTTTCTCGGCTATTTTTCGGCGTTACTCAACACTCATCCGCATCCACATTTCAAACTGAATGTAAAACCCCATGAAATCATACCAGTGTTGGCTAACACTGGCGCGCCACTGAAAAAGCTGTTATTTTTGAATTTAAATCAAAAATCATTTTATGAAATATTCCCAATATTAAGTACTCTTTTTTTATTTCCCAATCAAAAAATAATGTCTTTTTCAAGAACTCACTCAACAACAAAACAATAAAAGTTCTTGAACATAAATGGCGCCTCGTTGTCCGATATAAAATTGCGTTCTGGCTTTTCCGAAGAAAATGGATTTGTTGTGGGTGGCAGGACAACGTTAATATGCCGATTCGATTGATTAACAAAATGCACCAGATCCAAGGGAGCCTCATATTTCGTATAGGAAGTGACCACCACAGGACATTTGAGGTTTAAAGAAGCCTGAATGGTATCTGGCCAGGTATCCTCGAAACCAAAGCCAGTGGATCGATAAAGACCCGAGTTGAAAAAGCAAACTAAAAAAGGATTAAGTGAATAATACAAAAAAGATAAAGTAAAAAACAGAAACTCACTTAAATTTGGTTGAAGAAACTCCGATTGCTTGCAGTAATCATGATACAAACGATTCTCAAAGTGATAATTAACCGTCCTTTTGGCCTTTCGGCAAGACAGACAACATCTTAAAGAGTAGAAATAAAGTTTAAATGTTTAAATTTAAATACAAGTTCTAAAATCTCACTTGATTTTCTTTAGCTGCTCAAAGGAAATGTTATTGGGATTGAGTTCAGGTCCTATAAAAACCACATTCAGGGTCTTCACTGCCGGCATTATGTGCAGCAGGAAAAGCTCCCACTTTTGCAGGATATCCACCTCAAATTCTATTTCGGCACCAATTAAATGAAGAGTCAACTCCTCGCAGTCCCTCAGACGCTCGCAGAGCTTCAGGGCAAACCAGGCCGTCAAGGGTCCTGTGGAAACCTGGGTAAGAGCCGCATACTCGCACTCATTGGTAACATCTTTAAGACAAATTTGAATGTAAATTTAAAGTTCTTATCATGGAAAAGTCTCAAATACTCACTAAAATTAAGCTTCTTCATCACCTGCCTGGTGTTAGAGCAGGCCATGGGCAGTTCTTTCAATACCTTATTCGGCAGCGAAGGCTCCATTCTGCCAAATTTCGCCTGGAACATAACAAAGGCCTTGAAAAGGCGATAGGAGCCACACCACTTGCTGTGCTCCTTGCTGAGATGCTCTGGCTTATCCTTGCAGAAAGCCACCTCGCCACAACCACCGCAGATGGACAGACGCTTCAGGCGATGCTCCCGGCACTTGGTTTCGCTGCAGATGAGTGGGAAAAGCAGCAGTTCCTGTTCCGTGGCCGAGAGCGGGCGATTCATTTCCTTCTCCACCTGCCGGATGCACACAATCCGGTAAGAACGGAACTGTTCGGCACTAAAGTCACCGCACTTGTAGAACATCTCGTGACCTGGATTTGCACACCGATAATTGGCCATTAGAATGATTTATGGTTCGTTGACAGACGGGAGATTCTGCACTCCTCTCACCTTTGTGGTCCACCGTTTGACGCAATGCATAGCAGAGCTGGCGGTGCTCCTGGTCTTCCCTCATGTGGCCGCCACTGCAGTAGTAGCTAAGACCGCAGCGGGAACAGGGCATTCGATTCTGGCCACACAAATCCGCTTTGCAGAACTTTAAGGGGGTACAAAGTGCTACGATCTCTTTATCTACAAGATAATCCACCTACTTACATTGCATAAGGAGGCCATAAAATATTGCCTGGGCTTGTATATGTACTCAATGTACTCGGCCTCGTCATCTGAGGACTCCACATCGCTGGGCGGCGCCTGGCTAAAAAGCTTTCCAAGGTTGCTAAATAGCGCCGCAGCGGGAGATTCACCCGATCCTACGTTTTGGGGTATATAATATATATATTTTAAAAATACATTTGATAAATGAAACCGAGACGAAACCAACCCTTTGGCAGTTTGCTACCCAAGCACTTGAGCAGCTCGTCCACTTCATCTGCTTTGACTTCCCTTGAAGATTTGCCGGGTAATGTTGCTGTTGTGGTTTGTGTTTTCTTAATGGGCTCTGGAGAATTCTTCTTTGATTTCTTCTCTTCAATTTTGACTTCCTTGGATGGCTTTACTGTGGTGGTTTGATTAATGCTCACTGTGTTTTCTGGTTCTTTAACTGAATTGACATTATTTTTTGCCAACAATTTTCTACGCAACAATTGTTGTATAAATTTAATGGTTTCGTTTTCCTTGGAGTTTTCTGGTTGGGAGGAAGCACTTTTTGGGGGAGTCTCTAACTGGTTGGAAACAGTTGTAGATTGAGCAGAGAGATCACTTTTTAGGGGTATTTCTCCTGAAGTTTCATTTGGAGTTTCTCCTGGAGCATCGTCCTCCTGCACTGTATTATTACACTTATTCCTTGGACGATTCCGAATCCTTGGCTTCTTTTTGTGATTCATTTGGATCTCTATTTTTGTGTACGAAATTACCTAGAACTACTAGACCACGTAACTCAATTGAACGAACAATGAAGAATGCGCATTGTTCGTGGTTTGAGATTATAGCGATTCTGCTGCCGCCGATTCAATTGGCCAGCAGCCATCTCATCTCATCTCGTGGCATCGGCTCGCCCAAATGTATGCCCTGTCTTATTTATCTATTTTTGTAGAGCACACGGGCCTGCCTCTGGGCTGACAACGCCAGCCAGCAGTCCGCCAGCCAGCCGGCATCTGAATCTGCCGCATGGGCGCTAGCTAGGAGGATCGTTGTTCGGAATAATGCACGAAGAGTACTACGGTTTTGATTAATTATCCGCTTAGCCGACTAATTGCGTCAACAAGCAGAGCAGAGAATTACAATAAAAGCTTCTCTATTTGGCGGTGTTCTCTTGCCAGAATTTCATTGTCACAAAAAAGATAAAATAAATAAAGAGGTGTAAGAGATCTCATTTAAAAAATTAATAAAAACATTAATTTAAGAGCATTTTTTCTCAAGTAAAAACTTTGTTTTACATATATATCTTTCAAAAAAATATTTTGTTTTATTTGAAAAAATCATTTGTATTTATTTATATAATAAATACAATTATTTTAAAAGCATATTTAGACATTTATGGTATTATTAAAATTTTTTTTTGGCAAATATCTTCAACAAAAATGTAGTTTTATTTAAAAAAAAACTGTATTTATTGGTATTTATTTATTTTATAAATACAATTATTTAAAAGAATTTTTAGCCATTTATGCTTCTAGTAAAAAAAGTTTTAACATATCTTTTATCAAAATATTAAGTTGTATTATTTAAAAATATTTATCTTATATACCTCAATACAATACTTAATAAAAATTTCGAAAGCTTTCCAGCTAAATGTATTCCTTTTGCTTAAAAAAAAAAAGAATAATGTCACGTTATTTAAAATTACCCAAAAAAATTAAAATAAAACACAGTTTTGAATTTGTTCATATTTTTATATCTAAAAAATATATTTATATGAATAAGGTAATTTGCTTACTCCTTTTTTGCTTTAATTAATATTTAAATTAAGACAAACTTTCTTTTTTAACCAGAATATTAGCAAGTTAAACAAGTAGATGTTTCTTGGGAAGAGATTATAAACTATGTTTTCTTTTTAGTAATTCACTGTCGATGAAGAAAGAGACACGCGAGGCTACGTCAAGCTACATATATCCGGGGCTATACAAAAATTAGGGTGGAGTCGATTTTAATAAACTCAAAAACATATTTAAAACCAAAAAGAATACAAAATAAACTTTTGAATTATTTTAAATTGACTTTTGACAATTTTAAACAATGAACTTTTAAAAATTGGAGAATATGAAATGAAATATATGAGAAAATTTCTCATAAAAATACATTTTTCAAATTGTTTTTTTTTTTAATGGAACTTAAAAACAAAAACTACCATTCATGTGAGTAAAACTACTAAGATAAAGTGAAATAATTGTTTTTAAATCGACGCCACCCCATTCTATACACAGTATCTCAAGCAAGTTCAAGTCAAGCATCGGGTACATCAGTTCATTTTCATAACTTTATTCATGGCCATTGGTGTGGCCCACCCCACCGCAGGCGCCTTCTCCATCGGAAGTGCTGGAGCTGCCATTGCAGCCATTCGAAAGCCCATTCTTGGGCGTGCTAGGTAACTTCAAGGACCTCAGGGACTTTGTGGCACCGGCCAAGCCCACAACACTCTCCTCCTCATCCGACGAGGCATCGGACAATTGGCGGGGCGACAGGCGGCAGCCACGCTGGATATATTGCGTCAAACGATCCACAGAGGCCAGGATCAGGCCGAGGAAGGGAGGTGAGGGCTTCAAAGGACGGGACAAGTACTCCGGATGATATTGAGTGGCCACAAAATACGGATGTCCACTCAGCTCGATGATCTCCATGCGGGTCTTGTCCTCATCCGTGCCCACAAAGCGCATGCCCTGCTCTTCGAGGCGCGGCACATACTTGGGATTAACCTCATACCGATGTCGATGTCGCTCCTCCACGGTCTTTGGATTCCCGTACAGCTGACGTATCACACTGGGACCATCGGCAAAGACAGTCGTTCGCTTACCGAGACGCATAGTGCCACCCAATTGACCCGTATGATGCTCTGGCATATCAATAACCAAAGCATTGGCCGTATTGGGATCAATTTCCGTGGTATTGGCATCCTTCAGGCCAAGTTTACTGCGTGCAAATTCAATAACTGCCGCCTGCAGGCCCAAACAGATGCCAAGCAGTGGCTTTCTATTTTCACGGGCCCACTGGCAGGCCCGAATCTTGCCCTCCATGCCACGGGAACCAAAGCCACCGGGCACCAGTATGCCATCGCTTTCGCATAACTTTTGCCACTCCTTGTGGTACTTGCCGGGCTCCGTTTGCAGCGTTTCCTCCTCCAGCTGGCACGATTCAATAAAGACCAGCTCCAGTTTACGATTGGCTGCCAAGGCGGCATGTTGCAGAGCCTTTACCACGGATGCATACGAATCCGTAAACTTGGTGTATTTGCCCACAATGGCAATGGTCACCACCCGGCGAACGGTCTCTGTGCGACGAGCCAAATCGCGCCATTGCTGCAAGCATCTAAAAATGGAATTAGAAATTAATTTTTATATATTTAAGGGGGGATATACATGTAAGCGGTCAAAATTTGGTCATTTTTCGTGAATTTTTTTTTATAAGAAATAGTCAAGCAATCGTCGTGAAACTTTGGATATGGTTAAAAGTAGAATCAGAGATGATAAAAAAATATAGTTATAAACAATATTTTACAAAATGGAGGATTTATGGAACATATGCCGTAGCGCCTCGAGCTTTGAGTTGCCGTGCTATGGACACGATAGAGCTCGTAACTCCTGTCCAAAATCCGTAAACTAAATTTTTTCGTATTCATTACACCTTTATCTTCTATTTGAACCTAAAAAACCAAAAAGAAATCAAGACATAAAAATTTAATTTTGATTTGAAGGAAAAAATTCCATTTTCAGGTGATCAGTTTTCACTTCCCACCCTCTTAAAAAATAGTAATACTCAGTTTTATAACAACCATGTAGGTTCAAATAGAAGATAATTTCATGCTGATCATAATAAAATTTGATTCACTCCGATATGTTACGTAGTTTTTTGTGAATCGTGTCCATAGCATAGGTAGAAATGCAAGAATTTAAAGCTGAGAAAAAGACGTTTAAAGTTTTTGATGCGCCCACGTTTACACTTGTATACCTTGCGTGCATACTTGATTTGAGGCACTTAAAGTTGGAATTCGATAATGAAACTTACACAGTATATTCTTTAAGTATTAAACTATTTTTTAAACAAAAAAAAAAATTTTCCAAAAAAAAATTTGGTTTACATGTATATCCCCCCTTAAGGGGGTCTTCTCATTCAAAAGCCGTTTTTTGGACCCTTTTTAAAAAAATTCTTATTTGAAAAC
>VNJY01007053.1:0-23515 GCA_008042715.1 Drosophila bocki | reverse complement strand
AGGACCAAGTGAAGGGTGGACTCCTTCTGGATGTTGTAATCGGACAGGGTGCGTCCGTCCTCCAGCTGCTTTCCTGCGAAGATCAGACGCTGCTGGTCTGGGGGAATGCCCTCCTTGTCCTGGATCTTGGCCTTGACGTTCTCGATGGTATCGGAGGGCTCGACCTCAAGGGTGATGGTCTTGCCGGTCAAAGTCTTGACGAAGATCTGCATGCCTCCACGCAGACGCAGGACCAAGTGAAGGGTGGACTCCTTCTGGATGTTGTAATCGGACAGGGTGCGTCCGTCCTCCAACTGCTTTCCGGCAAAGATCAGACGCTGCTGGTCTGGGGGAATGCCCTCCTTGTCCTGGATCTTGGCCTTGACGTTCTCAATGGTATCGGAGGGCTCGACCTCAAGGGTGATGGTCTTGCCGGTCAAAGTCTTGACGAAGATTTGCATGTTGGCTGTGGGCGGAGAAAAAAAATTCAAATTCAGTCGTGTTTGTGTGTATATGAAATTTGGTAGGAAAGTGCGCAATTGATTTTCTGCGTAGTGACCCAGTTCTCGTGACCCAGTAACATACACACACACACAGGCGTACTACTGGGTTTTTCCCAGAATGTTTTCAGAACTGAATATTTAATAATTTCGCCATGAAACGTCAAATTTATGACAATGACTAATCAGAAATTTAGAAGAAGAAAAAAATGGCCCTGGAAGCACAGATACACGCACTCATCCCCATTTTCTTTATTCTTAGCTGCACTTTTGTGCTGCGACGCCATTTTGGATGCAGTTTGGAAGGGGGCACACAAAAGAACTAAGAAAAAAAAAACAATTTTTCATTCTGCAGTTGCTCACCTATTGGCTTGACTTTGTATAAATTAATTAAATTGTATTTATTCTCGTTCTGCACTTTTTAACAATCTGAGTCTGTGTCTAAAAACTTGCTTTCTTTTTTTTCTGCTTTATCGTTCTTTTATTTCTAACAACTGCCGAGATGGTACGCGAGCCACTCGTATTTAGGCAGAATTTTTCATTCTGCAGTTACTCACCTTATTGGCTTGACTTTGTATAAATTAATTTAATTGTATTTATGCACTTTTTAACAATTCACAGAGTCCGTGTTTAAAAACTTGCTTTTTTTTCTGTTTTAGCGTTCTCCACTATTTTCTCACAACTGCCCAGATGCAAGGCGAGCGACTCGTACTTATAGGCAGGGTCTGGACTGGATAGTTGTCTCGCTCACTCTAAGACGACAATTGTGCTTGGATTGCTTTGTTAGCTGATTTGTAATGAGCTAACGGCTTGATACATAAGCAAAACATACAGTTTGGAACTTAAACCTTAAGTATTGCAAAGAATATCGTTCGTTTTTAAATTATAAATGGTCAAAATTAGGCATTGAAAACAAAATGCGTAGTGCATTTGCTTTCTCGCTCGCTCTCATGGACATCATAGCCGAGCTATCGATAAGTTCGATGTGGGCTTTTACAACACTGTCCAATGTGTTATATATGCGTGTGATGTGAATGTATATGTTCTAGCTGTATTTTTTTCTTTGTTTGGCGAGTTAAACGACCTTTTTTGTTTTGACGCTGCATGATTTGTCTTCGCTTTGGTCAACAGCCTCAGACAAGACCCCCACAAGCACACGCATATATGTATACTTATTGGGGCAGACCTCCATTTCCATTTTC
Organism: Drosophila bocki; assembly: GCA_008042715.1. Classification (NCBI taxonomy): domain Eukaryota; kingdom Metazoa; phylum Arthropoda; class Insecta; order Diptera; family Drosophilidae; genus Drosophila; species Drosophila bocki. Next base: position 21,834 of record VNJY01007053.1, on the reverse strand, counting down.
ATTTCCCCAAAGCATATACACACATATATACACTTGCATGCACGCACATGTGTGTGTGTGTGCACACTGATTCGTGACTAACTGCATCTGGAACGTTCGCTTACTGTAAAAAATGAATTGCTGATGAAATGTGATGTTAGATGATGTCAGCTTTTCGAGCGGTGATGTAACGAGCAAAACTATCACTAAACCCCCAATATTTTTAAATCAAGATTTATTTATTTTTTTGTATTAATATGAAATACCAATTTATTACTGCAATTGTTAAATATTGACCCAATAATTCGCTGCCATCGAAATGTATTTAATTTACTTAACCTTACGATGAACCTTAACCCCTGGTGACCGCAGTAAATGCTCGCTTTCTTTATACAATTTGTTTCTTTTATTCGGTTTTGTGGGTTCTTTGTGGATTTCGTATGTTTGTTTTTAAATGCAAGCCACTGACGTGCCGACCACACACACTCAAACGAAATACGCCGCCAGCTGAGCCATTTTATCCTTGGGCTGCCTTCCACCGCGTCCGCCACGTCCCCCGCCGCCACCCGGTGCGCCCGCTCCTCCAGGAGCCACCGCTCCACCTGGCCCAGCGGCAGCTGGTCCGCCGGCAGCGCCACCGCCGCGTCCCACCTTGCCGCCCCGGGAACCACCTCCGCTGCGAACGGGTCGTGACGCCACCGCCCGATGCTTCTCCACCAAATGCGAGAAATCCGTGGAGCAGAAGATGCAGCCGGTCTTTTCCTCGCTGCCATCCTTGAATTTGCTCTTGTCGGACTTATACACCACGTTCACCTGCTGCGCCCCGCACTCCTGGCACTTGGCCTCTGCAAGGACAAAGAATGATTAAAGCCAGGACAAAGAGTGAGATGCCAAGACCCACCTTCCACTGTGATCTTGGTGGCGCCCTTGAAGCAATTGATGATCACATCACACCGATTGCAGCCCAGCTTCCAAGTGGGCGCCAGGGTGCAGTCCAGCACCAAGACGCCGGTGGGACACTCAACGCAGCCGGAGATGCCCAGCGTGTTTAGCGAGTGCGGGCAGGTGGAGTGCGTGCAGGTGTTGCAGCCGCCCAGATTGGGCATGTCGCTGAACGGCGGATGGTTGTAGCAGTAGGGACAAAACGGATACGACCGTCCCTTGACGCCCGTGGAGAAGGCCAGCAGATCAAAGTCATCCAGCGGGCACTTGAACTCGCGGTACACCTTGACATTGCCCATGGGCAGGGAGTAGGTCTCGTCGCAGTGCGAGCAGTGCAGCCGGGCGGGCTTCGTCTGCGAGGGGGAGAGATAAACCAGGGATTAGCTTGGAGCAGGCACCTCCATCGTGAGTTACCCACCTGTATATACTTCATGTACCGCCGACACTTGCCGCAGCGCGAATGCGCCTTGCCCGACTCCGCCAGCGGCGAGAAGGAGACCTCGAAGAGCGCATCCATGTTGGCAATGTTCTTCACAAAGTACATGAACTTCAGCTTGAAGATTTGGATGGCGTGGCGCAGCACGTCCTGGAAATCGGCCGAGCCCTGGGCAATCAGCGTCAGCATCCGCTCCACCTCGGATCGCATGGTGGGCAGCACCAGTTCCGGATCGATCTTCTGATAGCCGTGCACCAGCACAATGCCCAGCGTCGTGGGTATCAGCTTCCGTCCGTTCTCGATGTGCACGTAGTTCCGCTGGCAGATGTTGTTGATGTGCACCGGAATGGAGGCGTCCGTTCCGATGCCGTGCTGCTCCATTAGCGTTATCAGCTCCGCCTCGGTGAGATAATCTGGCGGCCCCGTCTGGCTCTCCGCCAGCCGGACATCGTTGATGGCCACCTGAGTGCCCTGGACAAACGGCGGCATTGGCTCGTCCCGGCCAAAGGCCTGCCAGGTCATCACCTTGGTGAAGCCAGCGTCGAGCAGGACATTCGCCGTGCAGGTGAACGTCTCCAGGCCCACGCTCAGCTTGGCCGTGGTGACGCGGTATTTCAAGTCGCGCGACACCGTGCCCATAAAGTGCCTGCAGATGAACTCATAGACGCGCCAGGTGTCGCGATCAAAGTCACTCCGGTTGCCCAGTTTCATGGGCGTGATGGGTGGATGGTCGCCCGCGTCCTTGCCCTTACGCGGCGTCTGCAGGTCACCCAGAATGGTGCGTGCCTCGTCCCCAAAATCGCCCGACGGCTGCAGCACACGGAGCACGGCCGGCAGGTCAAAGTTGGCCGGATACTGGTTGGTCTCCGTTCGCGGATAGCTGATGTAGCCCTGCGTGTACAAGCGCTCCGCTATCTGCATGGCCTGGAACGGGCCAATGCCCAGCCCGGAGCTGCATATCCGCATCAGTTCCACGGTGTTCAGGGCCTGGGGCTTGCTCTTGAATGCCTCCTTGCTGCCCACGCTCTCCACCCTGGAAGATCATAGCGAAAAGAGAAGAAGGAAGGGTTAGCGACAAGGACTAGGAAGCTGTTAGGGGAGCTGTCTTACGTGGCCTCCTTCTGCTCCTTGACACGATTCAGCAGCATGATGGCCACATCCTTCTTGAAGACGCGTCCGCGCGCCCACTCCAGCGTGAACTCCGGCTGGCCGGCGAGCAGCTGCAGATACCAGAAGCTCTCCGGCTTGAAGGTTTGGATGTCGTCGTGACGCTTCACACAGAAGCCCAGCGTGGGCGTCTGGCAGGGGCCGTAGGAGATTAGCGAGGAGTCCAGGTCGCCGTAACGATCCTGGAAGAACTTCGTCTGGAAGCGGGTGAAGGCACAGCCAATTCGCAAGTCCAGCTCCTGTCGCGCATCCACAGACTTGGCCTCATTCTCGTTGGGATGCCCCAAAGTCTCCATGGCGCCCTTGATGTCCTTGTCGGTAATGGCGGAGAAGTGGGCACGATAGGTCACCTGGCGGCTGTACACATTGTGGATGACGTGCTGCACAGCGTCCATGACTTCAAAGCAGATATTCTCGCCCTCCTTGTCGCAATCCAGCCAAAGAACCAGATAATCGCAACCACGCGCCTCCTGCGCCAGAAAGGATCGCATGTGCTGCTTGGGGTTCGTCTCCTTCTTCTCGGTGGGACAACCGAAGAGCTCCACGGGATCCACCTTGTCCCACGAGTTGTACTTGCTGATGAAGTCCAGCGACATCACGTGCCCGCACACCGACGTCATCCGAAAGTGGACGCTGCCTTCGTTGCGGAAGCTGCCCGTCCACTCGTGCGTGGAACAGCCGTTGCCGGTGCCTGGATTAGGATTACGGATTACGGATTAACATTATATTCCGAGGGCAAACGGAGATTTCACACCAACTCACCCCGCTTGGCGGTGCAGCGGCCGTTGGAGAGGATGCCCGCCAGCGAGGCTGCCAGCGAGGGCTTCTCGGCCACCATCAGCACGCTCTTCATGGCCTAAATATAATTGATGACTTTTTCGCTATTTTCTATTCGCGCAGAACTCGCTCTGTGCTGCTCTGCTTCTGCTCTTCTCGCCAGCCCTCTCTCTGTCACTCGCATGGGTTTGGCCCGCAGGGAGCAGCGTTCTGGGTTGCCGTTGCCGGTTTATTGCTCGCTCTTGGGCTCCTCTTTGCGGAGTGCCTGCTGCTGGTTTCCGGTTCTGGGCCGGAGCGGGAATGCTTCGGGTTCAGCTTGCTTCAGGTTCGCCCACGCATGAGATTTTCCTGCTGTCAATAAGCCGGTCGTTTTGCCAAAATGTTTGTTAATGATATTTTCGCAAAAAAAAAAAAAATAGTTTGCTGTGTGACCGTGGCGCGGGCGTTGCAATAAGCCAGCAAAAAGTCTGCCCCGGGAATATACCAAAAAAGGCTGAATATACCAACTGCTGCTAGCTGGTTTACCGACGAGTTGGCAGCACTGGCACCGCTGAAAGCACTTTTTATTTTTTTTTTGTGCGGCGCTTTCGGAATTTCGGACGACACGCAGGAGCAATGGCAACGATTTTCTTCGCCGAGCCCGAGCTGGTGGTCGGCCACGGCCGCAGGGTGCTGTTCGTCAACCCCGACGACCTGCAGATTTTCAAGGAGATCGAGCTACCGCCCGATCTGGCCACGTGCGGCCTCAAGGTACCCGAGCCCGGATCCTGTCCAGCCACTGGACCCGGCCCCGGCCAGGAGCAACAGCCTGCCGCTGCTGCTGGTGGAGCTGCAAAGCAGCAGGAAGCAACAGCTTCGGGATCTGGTTCCGCGGCCGAGGTGGCGGTGCAGAATGTAAGCTACTCGCCGGACGGACAGCTGCTGGCCGTGACCACGTCCGGCGCGCAGAAGGCCCTGCTGCTCTACCGCGCCCGCCCGGAGCACGCCCGCCTGCTGTCCGCTCGGCCGCTGGCCCGCGCCGCCAGCGCCTTGCGCTTCTGCAGCGACAGCAGCTCCGTGTTGGTCACGGACAAGACGGGCGACTGCTACCAGTACGACTGCGTGGAAGTGGAGGCTGCTCCGCGCCTCCTCCTCGGCCACCTGAGCGTGGTGTACGACATTCTTTGGTCCGAGGACCAGCAGCACATCATTACCTGCGACCGGGACGACAAAATACGCGTCACCAACTATCCCGCCACCTTTGACATACACAGCTATTGCCTCGGCCATCGGGAGTTTGTGTCGGGTCTGGCCTTGCTCACCGATCGGCACATTGCCTCCGCTTCCGGCGACAAGACGCTGCGCATATGGAACTTCATCGAGGGCAAGGAGCTGCTGGTGCACGAGCTGCCGGCGCCGGCGATGCGTATGCAGGTGCGTGAACTGGAAACGGACAAGGTCTTCCAGGCGGCGATGCTATTATACGATTATGAGGATGCTCTGGCCCTGTTCCACCTGGAACGGAGCGGCCGAGAGAGCTGGGCAATCAACCTCACGCAGCTGGTGCGGGCGGACGCAGGTGCCTGGAACATTTGCAACTTTACTTTAACCGCCAACCGGATCTATGTGACGGGGGCGGTGAACGAACGCCTGGAGCTGCGGGTGTACGACAGCGCCACGGGCATCCCATCCAAAGGAGTTCCCGAGGGCTGGCTAAAGATGGTGCTGGAGGGACTGCATGCCCTGCCGGATGCGGATGGCAACTGTGTGAACTTTCAGCCCGAGGACCTGTCCGTTTGGTTCAAGAAGCGATTCGACAATGTCAGCGACTATCTGGAGCGCAAGAAGCGGCGCATCGAGGAGCAGCAGCAGCAGCAGCAGAAGAGCAACTAAGTAACCAAACCCGTATCTTTACATAGCATTTAATATTAGCGTATGGAGAAGAGCAACGGACTATGTATGACAAGCCTGTTTCGTGGACATAATATATATATCTGTATATGTGTGTAAATCCCTTCGTGGCTAAGTCTACTGTGGGCTTCCTAGACGGGCTTGTAGTCCAGCTTGCTCTCCAGCTTCTTGTTGTCCGAGACCTTGCGCACTGCCTTCATGAAGTCCTCCTGGATCACATACTCCCGCTCGGCGCTGCAGCGGGGAGAGATTGGGGAATGGGTTAGAGGGGTGCTACTCCCGGACTTCTGGTTGTACACTCACCGGATGGCAAAGAGACCCGCCTCTGTGCACACATTCCGCAGATCAGCGCCGTTGAAGTTGTCCGACAGCTTCACAATGGCCTCGTAATCGATCTCGCCATGCTTGGCGATCTTCAGGGCGTGAATCTTAAGGATTTCCAGTCTAAAGAGAATATAGAAATCATGTTAATTGGGGGCACCTTTCCATGGTTCGTATAAAATTGTAGCTTTCTGACTCATTTTCTGGTAGCTTTGTTTGCGCTCCCCAAGATAAGCAGTAAGTCCACAGAATCTATATAATTAGCTTGGCTTTTGAGGCAGATATCTAATCAATGGAAGGACAGGACTGTCGCATAAATCACACCCAGGTGATCCATCTACTTCGAAGCCAGATAAGAGCCACTCACCGGGCCTGCTCATTCGGCAGCGGAATTTCAATCTTGCGGTCCAGGCGACCAGGACGCAACAAGGCAGGATCCAGGGTGTCCGGCCGATTGGTGGCCATGATCATCTTAACCTGGCCCAGGGAATCGAAGCCATCCATCTGGTTGAGCAGCTCCATCAGTGTGCGCTGTATTTCGCGATCCGCCGAGGTGCCCTCGGAGAAGCGTCGTCCACCAATGGCGTCGATTTCGTCCATGAAAATGATGCAGGGCTGGTGGTCGCGGGCGTAGTTGAACATCTCGCGAATGAGACGGGCACTCTCGCCAATGTACTTGTCCACAATGGCCGAGGACACCACCTTGAGGAAGTTGGCGTCCAGCTGGGAGGCCACGGCGCGGGCTAGCAGAGTCTTGCCCGTGCCGGGGGGTCCGTACAGCAGGCAGCCCTTGGGCGGCGTGATGCCAACGCGCAGGAAGAGCTCCGGGTTGAGGAGCGGCAACTCGATCACCTCGCGCAGCTCACGAATCTGCTCGGTGAGGCCGCCAATGGCCGAGTAGGTAACATCGCCGGGGTCCTCGTGCGACATGTTGTACACCAGCGGGTCCACCTCGCGTGGCAGATATCGCATAATGGTCAGCGTGGTCATGTCGAGGGCCACACGGGTGCCAGACTTCAGCTTCGCCTTGTCTAGTTGCCGGCGGCATCCGACCACGTAGCGGGGTCCATTGGTGGCCTTCACAATGACTGGAAAACAAAGGAAGCATGTAAAACACATACACACACACAATACGCCCCGCGGGAAGCTGGAATCTCACATTTATCCTCGGTGAGCTGCTTCAGCACTTCGCCTACGATCTGACCCACGCTCTGCAGCGCCTTCAGGTCGTTCTCCGACTTGTCGTACAGCTTGGTCAGCTCCTTGATCTCCTCGCGCTCTGAAATGGGGAACAAACGATGAGGATTCGCCAACAAACTAATTGGGGGCCGGCGGCGCAGAACGTACTTTCTTTGAGACGGCCCTCGATCTCCTTGTGCTCCAACAGCTTCTTTCTGTAGTCGGAGAAGGCTTTCACCCTCATATTGTCGGGCAGTGGCGTGGCGGTCACGGTCATCTTGTAACTTTTCTTAAAGTCTCAGTAGGCAACGCTTAACAAATCAACAAATTCTTTAGACAAATTTCGTGAGTTGCAGTTTTGCTTTTTCAGAGTGACCAGCTCGGCTATATTCCTCGATAAATATATTGAGCAGGGTCACACTCGGTCAGCGAAGGCACTATCGATATCCAATTAGCCCGGTTAAAAACCAAACTGTGTTCAGTGTTGTACAGTATCCGTTTTCTGTTTAGCATATATTTTACATAGAGTTAACATGGTTATGTTAACGTAATGCAAATGTCCACGGTGCTGTTAAATAATGGTTACGTTAAGGTTTAAATTTAAACATGAAGTTACATGAAATACAAAATATTAACCTAATTTGTGAAATTGGTATACATTTTTATTGATTAAAGTTAAAAATTTGGCATCGGTTTAGTTGAACAGGTGCGACTTAAAATAAAAACAAAAATAAATAAAAAATATTCTAAGAGCTTGGTAAATAATAATAAAAAAAAATATTTTTCTTAACAATTTAAGGGGTAATTCCACCACAAGTGGGTTGAACCAACAAAAGCCTTTGTTGCCTCGGAGTTTTGTCTGTTTGCCAGATGTACGCATGTTTTGAAGCTCAATTGTTTAGCAAAAAAAAAAAAAAAATTAAATAAATAAATATAATAAAATTACAAACAAGTGTTTAAATACAATGTACTGTTTAATTACCCTTTTTTGCACTTTGTTCCACAAAACACCAACACAGACTCGTCTTTTTCAATTAATTTTTATTTTTTTTGTGTTTGACAATTTCTCCTAAGAAAGACTTAAGGGTAGCCTGCTGACCAAAGAAAAAAAAAAGAAAATATATTAAAAATAGAAATAAAAGCTTGCTAAATGGCCTTCTTGCGTCCCATTGAAATAAATTCTAAAACATAAAACATGAAAATGGGAAACGAACCAAGCCTCAGCTCCAGAGAGCCGATAAAAGGACGTGGGCTTGAACACAGAGCGGGGGCGGGGGGAACGGGAACTAAGATCACAACAAATTGGATGACATCTATTCCCGCTAGTTGCATGTTTTGTTGTCTTTTCTATGTCGGGACGTGGGATACTGTGTAAATGCGGGCTCCTCACAGAGGCTTCTTGCTGCTGGTTTGACTGAATGCGGAGAGAAACATTACGTTTACGTTTACGATTAGTTTAGTTTGGCGGGCGATTTTGTTCATTCGACTGCTCCTGCTCCCTGCTTCTGCTCCTTTTTAGAGCTCGTCGTGGCCAAGGAACTTCTTGAGGTAGGCCTGCAGCTCCGGGAGCCGGCGACTGCCCTCGTACTCGCTCTGCCGCTGGCCATTCTTGTAAAGGAACAGCGTGGGATAGCCCTCCACCTGCTGGTCAATGCAAATCTGCTTGTTCTCCGGCGCCGTGCAGTCCACCTTGGCGATCTTCACGCCACTCTGGTGGGCCTGGTGCGTCTCCGTGGCCAGCTGCTCCCAGGTGGGCTGCAGCTTCTGGCAGTGTCCGCACCATGGAGCATAGAACTTGATGAAGGCCACGCCATCGGCGATGGACTCGTCGAATTCCGCCTCGCCGGTCAGCTGCTGGGCCGTAAGCTTCTTGGCTACCTCCTCCTCGGCATCAGCATCCTCCTTCTTGGCAGCTTCATCGCCAGCGGTCTTGTCCTCGTCGCTCTTCTTCAGGGGCACACCCACCATCTTCTCTACATAGGTCTTCAGCGTGTCCAGGTCTCGGGAGCCAGAGTACTTCTCAATCTTCTTGCCATCCTCGATCCAGAGCAGCGTGGGATAGCCCTTCACCTCAAAGTCCTGGCAAATGGAACGGAACTGGGTGCAGTCGATCTTCGAGATGGTAACGGCGGGCTCTGGCACCAGCTCCTTGGCCAGAGTTTCCCAGGTGGGAGCCAAGCGCTGTGAACATAATGGGTAGGGTAAAATGGGTTTAATGGAAGCCAAAAAATTATCAACCAAATAAAGATGGTTTTTTGGCTCAAAGGATCTTTCCTTCCAAAGTTAATTACCTGACAATGACTGCACCAGGGAGCAAAGAACTTGACGAAATGATTGCCGCTGGACACATGCTTGGCAAAGGTCTCCTCGTTGAGATCCACCACCTTGCCAAGATTGGCATTCTCGCCCACCTCCTCACGCTTGGTTGCCACGCTCAAATCCGCCTCGGCCAGTGTGCTCAGCTCCTGGTTAAGGAAATCGGTGATGGCGGGCAGGTCGCGGGTTCCCTTGAATTTCACAGACTCCTCCTCGCCCAGCTTGAAGAGACGCAGTGTGGGATAGCCGGTAACCTGGTGGGCGCCGCACAGGGTCTGGTGTTTGGTGCAGTCTACCTTGGCGATAATCACCTTTGGTTCGTCCACGTTCATGATCTCCGCCAGCTGCTCCCACAGGGGCTGCAGGCGCTTGCAGTGACCACACCTGATTATTAATCAAAAGAAAAGGTGTAATTTTAATATTTTTATAAACGAAACTCTATAAATATTAATATACTTTTTAAATATTTTTAAATTTATTTTAAAACTGCAAAAATCGCTAAATCGATAATCAATTTTGGTGGCTGCACACAAACGGGCACAAAACAATGAACCCTGATAAGGCTTTGTGCTCCGTCCTGTGTGTGCTTTGTGCCGAACAAAGAGTTTATCATCGAGCGAATCGCAGTTCAAGTTCCCTCCTCCTCCCCCTCTTGATGCGTCTAATCGCCTTGCGAAGACCACTTCCTAGCAACATAATTGGAACCAATCAAATTAGCCCATATACACAGCTCCGATGGCTGTGATAAGGCTAAGGGAGAGCACTGACCAGAGCGCTTAGTGTGTCAATCAAGGGACGGGGGCTGGCAGGGGGGGATTTCTGGAAACTAAAGCCCCTGTGATCGTCTTATCAGTGAACGTGCCACTCGATTGCGTCTGGGCCATGACGAATCTCTTCGGTTGCGCGGATCTTCGCTTGCCTGACCAAATCGGGCCGAGGGTCATGCCAGATCTTCAGGAGACACATACAGCCAGCTGCACCAACACCAACATCCATTCACCTGCCCAAATATGCGAGTGTGTGCCTACATTAACATACATAAAAAGATGTTCCCGCTTTCAAATTCGCTGAATTTGATGAGGGATTAGGTTGGCTTGTTTACGAAATACTTTAGATCCATTTGCAGATCATTATTTATAAATAAATATATAGGAAAATATACACAAATGAGACACAAGGGCCAAACTTTAAACCCATTTACTGCCGACTTTGCAAAACTGACGGTTCATCAGCGAAATTGCAGACCGGAACACAAACGGTGATTATGTGTGCGTGGCTTGGTCACATCAAATCAACGATGTGGACCGCTGCGATTCGCCGGCAGAAGTTGACCGAAATTGGACTTGGACATGGACTGGGGAAGCACAAATCGAACTAGTACTACTACTCACCAGGGTGCAAAAAACTTGACGAAGACATTGCCGCCGGCAATAGCGGCATCAAAGGTGTCGGGGTCCAGCTCCACGGCGAACTGTTTCTCAGCCTGCTTGCCGGCAGTGGAGTCCTCGTCCTGGGCCGCGTGGGCAGCGGCGGACATCAGCAGGGCACAAGCCGCGATCGACAGAATGGACTTGGCCAACATGTTGCGAATAACGAAGGAGCTACTTTAACGGGGAGACTTTCAAATGACAAAATTCTGGCACTAAATAATTTTATTTAGCCTCAGTGTGACCGTGGAACTTTCGAACAATAATACCGTCCGGTGCTTAAGGCAAATTTACAAAAAAAAAAAAATAAATAATAATACTAAAAAAATTAATAACTCAACAAATGGCTAAATTAATTTAAAAAATACTGTACATTTCTTAAACTTCATCTTATTTATATCATATTTGTAAACATTTTTTTTTTGTTTTTAATAACCGATTGGAACGTTAGAATTTGAGTATAATGGAATAACTTAAATGTTATGTTAGACTTATATTTTATACCTCTATTATTATAGAGTTATTTACGTACGCATACTGCATATACGTTCTTATTTTATAATATATATAAATTAAGTTTAAGTGCACTTGTGCAATGGTAATAAATCTACAAATTGAAGGAATGATTAGACTGGTGTCGGAAGCTGGTCACCTGCTTGTGCTTTTGCGAGGAACTCGAGGATGTGATGCTCGTATTACGATACAAATTTAATATTAATATTATTTAATAACCGATTGGAACGTTAGAATTTGAATATAACGGAATAACTTAGATGTTATGTTAGACTTATATTTTAATCTACAATTATACCTCTATTATTATAGAAATATTTACGTACGCATACTGCATATACGTTCTTATTTTATAATTTATATAAATTAAGTTTAAGTGCACTTGTGCAATGGTAATAAATCTACAAATTGAAGGAATGATTAGACTGGTGTCGGAAGCTGGTCACCTGCTTGTGCTTTTGCGAGGAACTCGAGGATGTGATGCTCGTATTACGATACAAATTTAATATTAATATTATTTAATAACCGATTGGAACGTTAGAATTTGAATATAACGGAATAACTTAGATGTTATGTTAGACTTATATTTTAATCTACAATTATACCTCTATTATTATAGAAATATTTACGTACGCATACTGCATATACGTTCTTATTTTATAATTTATATAAATTAAGTTTAAGTGCACTTGTGCAATGGTAATAAATCTACAAATTGAAGGAATGATTAGACTGGTGTCGGAAGCTGGTCACCTGCTTGTGCTTTTGCGAGGAACTCGAGGATGAGATGCTCGTATTACGATAATGCATATTTATGGGAGAGACTGTTTTCGCTCGCAGCCGTTCCTGTCCATGTCCCGAGCCAGATTTGGACTGTGTTTGGATGCGATAACGGCTCTCCGCCGCCAAGCTGAGGTGGATAAAAAATCAAAAATGATGTAAGCTTTTAACCCGAAGAGCTTTTAACCTAAAAGAGATCTACGAACCGCTTCTCGTTCTCTTTTTCCTCCTTTTCCTTGGCCACCTGTATCTTTATTTGGCGTATCCGCTGTGAGAGCTTCTGGCGTTCCACGCGCAGGATCTCCAGGTTACAAAGGCGCTTCTGGCAAATGGACTTGGCCAGATCGACGTCCTTCTGCAGCTTGTGTGTCTTTGCTCCCTACAACCAAATTACTATCATGATCATCCTGATTATAACATGTTCCCCACCTCCTTCTCCTTGACTCTGTCAAAGTGGCGATGGTTGGCCATCTGGAACGTGGCGATGAACTCGTTGTTAAGGATGAACGGCTCCGGGTGGAAGAACTGCTTGAAGTTGCTGGGCATCGTGTTGTTCACCTGGCGACCGCGCACTTTGTTGTGGCAGACGGGACACTCAAATACCGGTGCATCGGTGGGCGTGCGGCCCGCACAGACCTTGACGCACTTATCGCACGCTACGTGGTGGCACGCGAGCAGGAAGAACTGGGACTTCTTCTTCTTCTTCTTCTGGACGTACTGCTCGCTGCAGCCATTGCAATGGATCCATAGCTTTGGTGCCTCCGGATCGGACGTGGTCATGCTGGGAGCGGAAGCTCCTGGCTTAATATCGACTGCAGGCAGCTTCGTTGCCATTATTAGGACTAAAAATTGTAACAAAACGCAATAAGTTGTTCGTCTCTTCGAGTAAAATAATGCACTGAGCCTGGAACTTCCAATTGAAAAGTTTCGCACTCTAGCTGTAGCTTTTTCCACAAGTAACTGTAAATCATGGGTGCCCAAACGTTGCTTATGGCAGAGCAACTCACCAATACACATAAATTAAACCACAAATACATTTACGCAAACGTTTTTTTCTACTTCAAATTTCTGCACTGAAAAAAATGAAAGTAAATGATGTGTTGTGAAATGCCTTTGAAAATTAAACTTCCTTTTATTTACTAATTCGTTAAAGCAAACAATGCATTGGGGCTCACCAAAGCAATTTTCACAAAAAAAGAAATTAGTTTCTGCAATATCAAACATCTTGCCTGCCACGCAAAATACAACTGATTTTTCGCGATGTACATTTTTCGGCGATCCAACAACAATTTACATTCGGACAAGCGAGATAACGGTGAAGCCTATGAAAGTGTTCTTGCCGAGATCAACGAAGACGCGGAGAATGAAGAGAATTCGCAAATTTGTTAGTGTAATCTGCTTTGCTTATGGAGTGAGTCGTGCATGTATACGACGATTGCTTTGCCTATGCCAAAGAGCAATTACAAAAACAATGCGAGCACAAAGAGCTATGGGCTGGGCATGACTGCTGTAAATACAAATACACCGAATATTTATTGAAAAAAAAAGAACCACAAACATAAATACAAATTCGACTTAAAAATGAATAATCATTGAGTGTTAGTGTTGGCGCATGCGCTCGATGGGATCTCTGGGTCGGATGCGGTACCGCTTGGATGTGGAGCCACTGGATGGCGATAGATCGCTGTTGTATTGGTTGTCCAGCGTCTGTGTGCGCTTTCGCTTGAGAGGATGGACGTCATCCTTTTCGCCTGCATCCCGGCTAGCAGGGCGCACCAAGGAGCCGGCTATGGAGGCACAGCGTCGGATGAGAGAACCCGAGCCCGAGCTCGGGCCGGAGTTCTCCTTGTCGCCGCGCAGGCTGGCCGGCAGCCGCATCACAGAGCTCACCAGCGACCACAGACCCTGACCCTGACCCTGTTTTTTGTCATTGCGCGTGGACGCGTTAGTTGGCAAGAACACCTCATCATCGTCGTCCTCTTGCTCGCCCACGTCCTGGACACCGCTAAAGGTCTTTGACTGTTGGCAGTCTCGCAGCGGAGGACGCGGCCTGGGGCGGGGCGGCGGCGGCAGCTGTGCCTCATCATGGGCCTTCTCCTTGCTGGGCGAAAACTCGCCGCTTAGCTGGCGTGCAACAGTCGCCTGACGTCGCCGTTCCTGAGGGTCGGGTGTGCCCGGATTCGGCGTATAAAAGTGCTCTCTGCTCTCCTCGCAGTCTTCGCCGTCTCCGTCACCTTCTCCATGCTCCATGGCTTTCAGAAGCTGCCTGCTTTTTGGCGGAGTCTCGAACTTGATCTGCTTCTTGTTAATCGCTGTTCCGGGCACCCGGAAAGGTGTAATGGGCGGCACATGCAGCTCCGCGGACTCCGATGTGGAGCGGATGATCTCGACGCTCTCGCAGGAGTTGTAGACCGTGGAGGAGGTCTCGCGCGAATTGGAGTTTGTCCTGGTGATAATGATCGATTCGGTGGTAAGCTTCTGGGCGGAGAGGATTAACTGCCGCTTGTAGGGATCGCCGGCTTGCGAGCTGGAGCTGGTGGAGCTGGCTCCTTGGGCACTGGTCTCGCTTTGGGTACGCCGCATGGCCGGCGAGAGTCGTAAGTCCAGGGCGGAGGATCCTCCAGCAGCCGGGCCGCCCTCTGTGGAGTGATTGTTGTGGTCACTGAGGTCAAGTCGCACCCGTCGCTGAATTTCTCCATGCCCAGGCTGAGATAGCATCCCGCCATGCTCCACAAAGGCCTTCTGTATGCTCTTGGACATCACCTGGCGCAGTGGCGTGGCAGCGCTCATTTTGTTGCGTCCGCTAATTTTCCAGGCGCGCTGCTGCTGCATCGGCTGCTGGACGAGATTGTTCTCGGCGGCGGGACTGGATTCCTCCTGGTAAATGCTGGACACATGGCCCCCATTGGAGGCGTTGAAGGCAATCGGCTCCTTGGGCTTGGCAAACACCGATTCCACTTGCAGGGGCGTTGAAGTTGATCTAATGACCTTTCCCTTCACCACTGTTTCCGGCGGATTCACAACCAACTGGCCAATGGAGCGGCGAATGGAGCTGTTGCCGCAGGAGGAGAAGGAGGAGAGATTCCGGATCGAGGAGACGCTGTCGCTGATGAACTCCTCATGGGTAATGCGGTTCTTGGCCTTCCAGTGCATATTGATCACCGAAATGGGCGTCACGCCCGGCGACGTTTGCGTGGAGATGGTGGTGCTATTGATGGCGCATTTACCATTCGGAGCCTTCTTCACCGTCACCTTGGAGGCCTCGGTGTCGCAGGTTAGATCGTTGATGGTGCTGGCTCCCGAGCAGTCCTGCTGCCGGTCCACGCACTTGCTGAACTCCCGCAGATCCTCGATGTGCGTGTAGTTGCGCTTGCACTTGCGGCACCGCAGCGGCAGGTGGCAGCTCTCAATGTGGGCCAGCAGCTCGCCGTGCATGGCCTCTTGGAGCAGCAGCGGCCGCTGCTCGCAAATGGGACAGAACACATAGATGGTGGTCACGCCCGATTCCATTTGCATGCGGTGCTCCGTGATTCTGCCGGCGCTGGAGGTAACACCTAGTGGTAATGGCTCTCGCACAGCAATGGCGTGGGCGTTGAACTGATGCTTCTGGCGGCATTTGCCGCAACAAAAAATCCGCTTGCAAATGTGGCACTTGCCCTGGTTGATTAATTCATTAATTTATTATTGTTATTTATTCAGGCTATTTCAGAGGCTTACCTCGTCGGGCTGTCGCATGGTTAGGCCATTGAGAATAGACATTAAGTTCGGAAATTGCGAATTTTACATGGGAAATAGAAAAAAACCGAGCTCACCTATACACCTGCGCCAAAAGCAACGGCTTCTTCGTTAGGTATGGTGGCTCACAAGTGGGGATAGATATCGATCACGGAAGGAGATGAAATGAAATCACGAAAAATAACCTCATTTTGACCGTTTGCAGTGTATATCCCCTCTTAAGCCTATGCATAAAAATAAATCGTATATTAATTAATTGGAATTTCTTTCAAAATGTATTTAAATAATCGAAAAAATTGGCTTATTGTCATTACAAATCTCTCTGAGGGTCACAAGAAAAAGAGAAAGTAATAAACTTTAAGCAAGCAAAATAATTAAAAATAGATCTCAATCCAAAATAATATTACAAAAATTAAAATTAAAAAACACATTTTTGCGCTAAATGTAAGCAAGTAAAAAAGTCCCCAAAACAGGATTCCAGGACTCAAGAAAAGATTTGTTTTAGTTAAAAAAAAAAACTAAAAGAAATCAAATTATTTAAAAAAAGACACAATAAAAATCAAATCATTAAAAAAAAACCCAATAAAAGTTCAAATAAAATATGATTAAAAATCCTTTGGCCTGGGCTGAGACGCATTCACCACTCCCCTTAGCTTTTCCATCGACATGGCCTCCTCGTGGACATGGAATCGATGCAGAAGAAAGCTGCGCAGGTCCTGCCCCTTGTCATCCACCACGGTCTGCACGAAGATGGTTCGCGAAAGGACGCACTTTACGCGGGCAGAGAAGATGCGCATCCGCTTGCCCTGCAGTTGGTTGAAGAAGTCAGAGCGCACCGCATCACGCATATCCGTAG
This sequence comes from Drosophila bocki, assembly GCA_008042715.1. Classification (NCBI taxonomy): domain Eukaryota; kingdom Metazoa; phylum Arthropoda; class Insecta; order Diptera; family Drosophilidae; genus Drosophila; species Drosophila bocki. The sequence goes on along the minus strand of VNJY01007053.1, from coordinate 5,516 downwards.
ACCAGGTCCGCTCCAAGGTGTCCGGTTCGATGCCGATCAGACGCACTTCCATCGCCTGGCCGGGTTCCTTCTGACGAAAAATGTCTTCTTAGATTCTTTAATTTGTATTTCTTTGGTAAGCCCACCTGGTGACGCTTCTCGCACACGAAAATCTCGCTCGGTTTGTACGCTAGTCGGTCAATTCCGTTGTCCAACAGACGCACTGTCACCTTCGTATCCTCCGCCTGGATGACGACCACCCTCTCATACCGCTTGAGATTCCTCACGATAACAATCTCCCCAGCCTTTGGTTTTTGGTGCTGGCGCCGGTTCTCCTCCAGCTCGTAGTGCACATGCACCTCTTGGCCCAGTTGGCTCATCGGTTGACTAAAGAAATAGACCTGGGTGGGGTACAGTTCGTTCAGACGCACTGCCAGCTGGACGGGGCTGTGGCACTGGGAAAAGTGAGTTAAAACCCCATTAAAACCGGTGGTTCGAAGATTTGATTTTAGATGCACTCACATTCAGCACTTGGAAGCGAAAATCCCCCTCGCCGGGGTAGTTAGCCGGCGGCTGCAGCTCCTCCCTCCACATGATGTGGCGATAGTGACAGTACCGCCGGAAGCAATCCCCATAGGATGACATTTGGTCGCACAGGGATAGCTTCGCCAGCTGGGAGCATGGCTTTTCCTTTAACCGACGACACTCGGACAGGACACGCAGCCAGTGATCAGGACGGGGTAGCTGGTGCCACACCATGAAGTCGGCCAGCTCCCAGAGGCGATCGAAGTCGGACTGCTGGAGCAGTACCACGGATTTGCCAGGACACGATGACACGTAATTCTTATACAACAGGGAAAACCGAAATTTAAATCTCGTCCAGCTAGTGGGGGAGGTATAGTGGATGAGCTGATCAATGGGGCCGCACTTCACCTTATCCACCATATCATCCGTGACCAAGAGGACGAGGGGCAGGCTCTGGAGTCGCCACTGGGTGGCCGTCGTTAGGCCACCATCGTCGTATATGCCCTCCGATCGGAAGCCTGCCCGCGTCAGCTTGTGTCTGAGATCCAGCACTTCCTCCTTGGTGTGGCACATCACCACGATCCGCTCCTTGCTGAGTGTCCTGTCTCGGAGCAGCTGCACCAGGGAACGGCTCTCCTCCCCCGGTCTAATCAGGTTTACTTCTAGGCCTGCTCCGCCATAGACTGTGGCCTCCAGGGGATCCTTAAAGACGATGAGCACATCGGGCACAAGCGGCAGCAGGCTCTTTTGCATCAGTGTCCCTGGCCAGAGGCGCGTGGTGACAAACAGTTGGCTCCCATCAGGGCCAAAGTTTAAAAGCTGGATGATCCAATCGACCATTTTCGCTGTGGTATCCGGCTGACGGCGCATCATGCCTGATAGGTTGTCCAGGGCCAGACACTTCACCGAGTCGGGATCGAAAATAGGTGCCTCTTTGGTGTGCCATTCCTTGAGCAGGACCAGCATATACGGTGTGGTCACAAGGATGCCCACGGAATGGCTCAGTCTGTCGGCCACCTCTTGGACATTGCCCTTCTCCCACAGGTAGACGACCTGGTCATGGGGAATCCGACTCCCCCCAGTGTCCAGCGGGTTCAAGAGCTTCATGATCCACTGCAGGATCTGGTTGCCGTTCCGCTGGTTGAAGCACACCACGATGCTGATGGGCCCATAGTGCTCCTCGGTGCACAGGAGCATCTGCTCATGGGTTCGCTGGCACAGGCTGGGCAGGTAGCACCAGGTTTTGCCAATATTCTCGGGTCCCACGGCCACCAGGGATTTGCCGCACGACACATGTGGCCAGGCGTATCTCTGGACTCCTCGAGCCTGGTGGCCATCTCCCAAACCATCCAACATTGTCTTCATGGTGGCCTGAATGGTGGTATTTAAGTCCACCACGCCGGACATGTCATAGCAGGGAACGATCAGATCCCGACTCCAGGCCAGGACGCCAAATTGGGAGCGGGCGAAGCCCACCCTCTCTGATGCTATGGTGGACCTCGCTGAATCTATAGTTGATGATCTGGACGAAGAAGAGGCCTTGCCAAGTCGGCTCCTTGCCTGTACCAAGGCCTCCATATGGCATTGACTGCCACCTACATGGTTGTAATCTACCTTTTGATCTTCTGGTGGAGTTTGCCATCCCTCCAAGTCGGCTTCTTCTGGCAGGGATTCCTTTGAGGACTCCGGTTTATCCTTCACTGAACCCTTTCCTCGGATAAGAGCACGAGTACTACATACTAATTCCGAAGCCTTCTCCTTATTCTCCTTATTCTCCAGGTTCTTTAAGGATTTAACCACTGAATTTTGTGCCTTACCATTTTCTTTTTTAAGGATCCCAGTTTCCTCTTTGAAGTCACCCGTGATAAGGGCCAGCATTTCGGCCTTGTTTTCCGATTTAGTCAGCCTGTCCAGGCGCTCCTTGAACTTCTCCACTGGCGGCAGGGCAGTGTGTATGACAAAGTCAACGGGCAGCCCCTCGAGCATCTCCAAACAGTCGTCGCAGGCAACAATAACTTGCTGGATGTACTGAAAATAAACAAGGTTCTCCAGTAAAAGCACTCAAACATTTAATTTATAGCCAGCTACTTACGCCCTGTGACCACAATAGCACCATTTGACGGGTCGCCTGTTGGTCTGCTTCCAGCAGCATTGTGTTTATGTCGCGATGGCCCATCTCCGATTTCACTTGCCTGGCCTCCGCATTCTGCTGACAGATCACTAAAATGCTGCACGTGCGCAGATCTTTGGCCTGAATTGTGGCCGCCATGAAGTCGAGGAGAGCCTCACGGGACCTGGGACTGGCAAAGGTGATGGGAACGCCATGGGACTCGGACTTAAAGCTGGGCACCTCGGCGGTCTCTTTACCCAATGAGAATTGCACACACTTTTTTGCCGAATCATCACTTTTAGGCGAGAAGTCACAAGAGTCCCTCCTGTCCCTTCCCGGAGGGGCACTACGAAAAATAAACAAAATGAAAGTCAATGCCTTAAATAAATAAATAAAAAAAGAAAGGGAATCTCACCCGTTGCGCCGCATCTTGACACCACCAAGGACAACCAAAGAAGAATTGGAAAGAACAATAAGAAAAATGGCAGACTTAAAGTTTCAAATTTTTAGATGATGCGGTCTATCGGTAGCGGGTGTCGGTAACTTATCGATAACACCATCGATGTTCGATATTTTACACTACTGCCATCACTATTTCATATCTTTTAACAATTCGCATGAAATTCAACGTATTTCACACGTTTCCAAAGAGTATCTGCTAATATTGGCCAAAACCAGCATAGTTAATTGTTGTTGTTTGGTTGTTAAGAGGCGACGCAATGCTGGACAACGACACCAGCAATAATAACAACAACAACAGCGGAAATCCACAAAACCTGCCACTCGGCGACCTAAAGTTTTCGCTCTCTGGCCAGGACGGTGTCCGGAAATATGTGCCAGCCTTGGTAGGTGGTTGTTATGAGTAGCGATACCTGGAGCTAAAGACTAACCTTTACTGTACGCAGGACGAGCACTGGGTGCGCCGGGAGAAGCCCTTTGGCAGCTATATCTGCCTCATGGGCTCGTACGGCCGGCTGAAATCCGGAGCCGCCTTGGAGGAGTGGACCTTTGCGGCGAACAACTGTTGCCAGGACATGGAGTTCCTACTAGGCTTAAGTCAGCACGAGTGAGTATGGGGTAAATCCCCAGGGATTTTGATTATTATTATATTCTTCCCTCTAGATTCTGGTCTTACATGGTCTACGAGGAGTCGGCCATGGCTGCCGTTGTGACCTTCCTGCAGCGAGCCAATCCCTACTATATGCAGGCCGAGCCCGGCAAGGCGGACAGCCCGGAGGGGGAAAAGGACCTGCAATCGGCCACTGAACTTTACGGCCAGCTTCTGGATCTTGTGGTGCGTCTGGTGCTGCGTCTCTCCACCTCCAAGGAGTCGGCCTCGGAGTGGATTAGCCCGCAGCAGCACAGTAACTTGTTGTACAGCAACTACCTGATATCGGTGCCCATGATCTTTGATTTGATCATCGCCGTGGGCGATGCGGAGCCCTCGAATATGGAGCTGCTGCGCCAGATTGTTGGGAATGTGCTCCGCCTGCAGCCGGAGTACAGGAAGGACCTTAAGGAAGCGCTGCTCTTCTACGAGAGCGCCTTCCTAAGCATGCAGATCCAGGTGGAGAACGAGGGCTGTGAGGGGGCTGGTGGCGGTGCGCCCTTGGATGCTGACCTGGAGACGCCCTACGACGATGTCGTGCTCTTTGCCATGGACTGTGCCTACACGCTGCGCCTGCTGCTGCTGCTCTGCCCGGAGCTGGTGGAGGTCATCGAACAATTGCGGCTGGTTCAAAGGTATGTTCCAAGTGTTTTTTTTTAATATTTCCTCATCCTGGCATCGCCTCTCCTTCAGCATTGCCAACTTCTACGACCTGACGGTGCCCATGCTGTACAAAAACATCTATATGGTCAACCCCCTGGCCAGTTCACTGCGCTGGCTGAACGAGACCCGACAGCAGTTCCTCTTCGACGTCCGACGCGTGATCACAGTGCAACTGACGGAGGGACGTGGCCAGCAGCTGGTGGAACTGCTGCAGGAGTGCCTCTCCGCCCAGGCCTTTGTGGTGGACTACCAGCGGCAGTTTCCCCTAGAGCAGGACATGGACCTGTTGCTGCAAAGGTGTCCCAATATGTAAGTCATCGTAAATTCCGGGTTAGGAAATCATTTTAAAAAAATTGTAATATTACAGAAAAAACTACAAGATTGACTTTGTGATATCCGGCTACCAGAAGGCCCTGAGCAGCTGTCCCAGTGGCATCATGGCCGACGACATGGCCAGCAACCTGGACTCGGAGCTGGACGACGATGAGGACGACGAGGAGGAGAACTCCTCGCCCATTTCTACTTTGCCCTCGCCGAACGCAAATGGTGCCACGCGGGACCTGGACTTGGAGGTGGCCGCCGTGCTGGACGTGCTGCCCGATTTGGGCATTGGCTTCATCCGTAGTTTGCTTTCACGCTACGACGATAGCGAACAGGCCATTGCCGCCATTCTGGATGACAATCTGCCGCCGGATCTGGCGCAAATGGACCGACAGAAGGAGTATATACCGCCCGATCCGCAGGACAAGCAGCAGCGCCAGACGGGCATCCGTCACTTCAATGTCCATGACGGCGATCGCTATGATGTCCTGACGCGGGACCAGCCCGAGTGCGTGATAAAGCAGGGCAAAGGGTTGCCGGGGGCGCCGCGCAATGCGGAGCAGCTGCTGGACGATAAGCGGGATCTGGCGCAGCTAAAGCAGCGCTATCAGGAGTACGCCATGGTGGAGGAGACTCCACTGGAGAACGGTGAATATGATGACGAGTACGACGATAGCTACGAGGCTCTGAACGAGGGACAAGCACCGCCGGTGAGCCTGCTGCGGGCTAAGCTCCAGGCGGCCGCCTCCAATTCCGCCTATGAGGCACAGGACCAGGAGGACGACGATGATGACGAGAGCAGTGGCAGCG